>WBNQ01011194.1:48399-148399 GCA_013401375.1 Spizella passerina
ATAAATATTTTTATGTATTTTTACAAGTATATATTATTTTATATAAATATATTTTTACATAAATATATTAATATTTTGTATTAATAATGTAAATAAATATATAAACAATATATAGATCATAAATAATAATATAAAAATATATTTAAAAAACCCCTGTGGTTTATTTCCCTCTCTCAGATCCCACAATCAGAGCAAACCTCAGTGCCTGGAATGCAGTGCAGAAAGATGAACTGTCACCTGCTCCATCTCTCCTGGCCCTTCATCAGATCCCCTGCAAAAGCCTCCAGGTGACAGCTCATCCCTCTCCCTTCCATTCCCTGCTGCTGGGCATGAAAAATGGCTTCACATTATGAGCTGCAACAGGAGTGAGGAGGAAAGAGAAATATGACCTGCAGAGGTGTCTGTGAAGCACAGGAAAATGTAATGGGATCTGGAGATGTTTTCCTAAAGCACACACTGCCCTAGGTTGAGGTAATTACTTTGCCAAGGTGCAAGGATGTGCTTTACTGTCTTTTATTAACTTTTCCCGTCACCTGCACTCTTGTTATCAGCTAGGATTATGCATTCCCCTCCTTAACTCAGCTCCATCTCTGGAGAAATCGTAAATGACACTTGGCTAACCCCATCTAAGGTTTTATTCCTCATGGAAGACGAGTAGAGGTGAGGCACTCTGGAAAGAGACTCTGTATTTAGGATATTTTATGCACAAAGCACCTGCTGGATCTGCCCCGTGCCTCAGACTGCTCTCCAGCACAGCACCTTTCCCAGGAGCCTGGGGTGAGGTAACCTGGCTGCCTAGGGCACAGCTCACACCAAACAAACCAAGGTTTGGGGCTGGATCACTTCCCCTCCTCCCCAAACAACAGCTGCACATCCAACACTGAATGCACACGGGGAAGGAGAGCTGAAAATAAGGATTTGTCCTCTTCCAAGGGATCAGTACACTTCAGCATCTTAAAAATACAGCCAGCAACTTCAGAATGTGCCGAAGAGCAAATGGATTGGCAATGAGCTGCTGAAAACAAGGTTTGTTGGTAATGTATCAGCTGGGCATTCTGACTGATGGAATGGCTTAATTTTGCTCTCAGTGCTCTAACATGAGGCACAAACACAGGAATTCATGAAAAACATTCAAGCACAGACTGGTCCCAGAGGAGAAATGACAGAACTCAGGCAAAGCAACCACGTCCTGGCAGGCACATCAAAGACTGGTATTTTATCAAAAAAACCTAATAGACTCCCCTCTAAGCTCTTTGAAAGTCTTTTCTCAACTCTGCAGACTGTGTTGGAAATCTCTTGCTGGGAATAAATCCCTGAGAGCAGGGAAATGGTGGCACTGGGGTGGCAGCTCAGCATTTCCTGCTCACCCTACTGCCTGCAGCCCAGTGTTTAGATGGCACTGCAGAAGCTGCAGGACACAGAACCACAGGGCTGGCTGCTGGGGAAGGGGCCCTAGAGCTGCTCTGGCTCCTGTCCCTGTGCCAGGGACACCTCCCACTGTGCCAGGCTGCACAGAGCCCCATCCAGCCTGGCCCTGGGCTCCAGGGGCTCCCTCAGCTTCTCTGGCACCCTGTGCCAAGCGATGGCACAATATTGATTTCGTGGAGGTTTTCCTGCTGACAGCTCTCTTACCCACTTCCTTCAATGATGTCTCAATTACTGCAGAAGTAATTAAGTGTCACATGCATGAATAAATCAGGCATGGGACATCTGATTCAGAAAACAGTTCTGTGTGAGAACCACAAAATTCCATTAAGGGCTGGGCTCAGCCACAACCCTAACCCCATTCCTTAGCCAGATGCTGCATTTGGGTTTTCACTTCAGAATTAACCAAAACAATGGATTAGAAGGTGACCAAAAGCCATGAAAGATGGAGTATTTATCCCTGCCCTCATCATCTGCTTGTGGGGCTTTTTTAACATAGAAAGACAAGAAAAAATATGGCATCTTTTAATATTAACACACAGATCAACCTGTTCTGAAGAAATGGCATTCAGGAAGTCTGTTTTAGAGGAAACAATCTTTCATTTAAGGCACTACAAAGGAGGTTATCTTCATGTTTTTTGAGGAGCTTGCATTCAGAAAGGCAAACTTTGTAAAAATGTAAATCTCAGTTTCATCAGAGCAATTAAAAAACAAAAAATAAAATTAAAATCCCTAGTCACTTCAGCAAATTTTGATCAGAGCTGAATTGATAATTAAAGAAGGAGCTTGTAATACCTCCATATGCTCTGTTTTTGACACCATTACATGACCTTGGCTAACCAAACCTCCTCTCCTTCCATCTTCCTCAGCTGGCAGTGTGCTCCCTGCTGTGGTTTGCTGTCATTGCCAGGGATGTTGGTTTGTTCCAGGTGAGAAGTTACAAAGATTGGGGATGCCTGTCCCCATAGGCTGCTCAGCCCAGGTCACTGGCACCTGGCGCCCAAAGGAGGCCACAGTCCCTGCAAACCAATGGTAACAGCATTATTTGTACCTAAGGAGGGCACAGTCACTGCAAACCAATGGTAACAGCATTATTTGTACCTAAAGGAGGGCACAGTCACTGCAAACCAATGGTAACAGCATTATTTGTACCCACAGGAGGGCACAGTCCCTGCAAATCAATGGTAACAGCATTATTTGTACCTGAAGGAGCTCACAGTCACTGCAAACCAATGGTAACAGCATTATTTGTACCCAAGGAGGGCACAGTCCCTGCAAACCAAGGGTAACAGCATTATTTGCACCTCTGAGGACACCACACAGCATCTGTTTTTCTCTAAGCCAAATCCATTTTTTGGGGTCTCCACAAACACAAGGGCTGGGACTGCTCTAAAGGCAAAATGCTGCCAAAATTAACATCAGTGTATGGATCATTATGAGGCAAGACAATTAACTGTGCGCTGCTTTTTCTGCTTTGTGTTAATTCCCAAGCAAGCAGCACGGCACAGTTGAACATCTGAGCCACAGAGCCTTCTCCTCCTCCTCCTCCTCTTCATATCCAATTTTCCAGCTGAGTAGCCTTTGTCCCAGGAATGTCCAGTGCTGTGACAGGAGTCAATACCATTAAGAAATTCCCTCTTTTCAGTGCTCCTCTCTTTGCATAACCCATCAGAAGGTTAAATCAAAGTTCAGTTCTACTTACTGAATCCTACTTGCATTTCAGGCTTAATTACCCAAACCATCGTTACCCAAAGTGGATCAGCACTCCTTCAAGGAGCTCCCTGTGCCCTCCAGGACCTTTGGTCCTCTGCTGTGTCTCCCACCAGGTCACTTTTCCTCCTGCCCCCTCTTCCATCCAGGCAGTCTGCAGCACTCAGGGAAACAGCAGCAAAAGCTAAAATTCTTACTGACTTTATAGTGAAAAGCACTGCAAACAGAGAGGGGTGGTTCCAAAGAGTGAAGCCAATATGTATTAATTTGTTTGGACAACACTGGATGAATGATGTCAGTTTTACAGGTTTTTGTTGGTTTATTTGTTGGGTTTTAATTCTAGCCTATGAATATCACTGCTCAAGTGGTGCAGTGACCCCACTGGCACAGATTATATTCCAGTGGCACTGGCATCATGTCCACCTGAAGGGTTTTCAGCAGTGGAAATTTCCCAGATGTGGGTATCCTCTAAGCACTTGATTATTTTAGCATCTGCTGGCTGACTGCAAGGAGAGTAATTTTATTTGGCTTTATTTAGTAGTTCTTACTAGTGAAAGGCTAACTTCAGCCAGTTTGGGGATCCTCTAAGCACCTGGATCACTCACACCTTGCACATCACTCTGGGCTGCAGATGTGATCTCCCTCAGTTAATGCCAACCACTCTGGGAAAATCCATCCCTTCTGTTGTATGGGAAGGGATCACGTATCAGGATGCCAGAAAGGTAAGAAAAAAAACCCTGAAAAAATGGGTGTCCCATTTCACCTGTTTTTCCTTGGAAGAAAACAAAATAATTTGAAAAGGCCTCTCAAACCACCATGTGAAGGGGGATTATTTTAGTATGTGTCAGCTGGATCCAAGGAGAGTAATTGTATTTGGGTAGTAGTTCTTACTTGTGGAAGGCTAACTTCAGCCAGTTTGCTTTCCAGGGGACATATTTGCTCTCACTCTATTTGCTCTGATGTTTTGAGTAGTACCCAAGTGGAAAATAGAATTAACATGTTGAGTAAGCTTTATTCCTCTTTAATTTGTTATCACTGCCATTAAGAGTCTTTTATTTTACTTTGGTTAATTGTTAGAGGAACAGCAAGAGAAATGCTATAAATCCAGAAATTGATTGTTCCATGGTAGAGTTTTTCCACAGGATGAGTGAGGCCTTTTCATTTAGCATGGAGGGGTTCAGAGAGCTCTGGGACCTAAAGGCATCAGTAATTCAAAGAAACCCAGGAGCACCCTTGCCATTCAGAAAGGGACAGAAATGGAGGTGTTTCTATTTTGATATATGGCAATTAGCAAAGATCATTAAAATTCTGAGCCAACTGGGAACAGACATTACATTCAGGTGCTGAAAAAACATGAGCTTTTAAAATATCCTATCAAAAATTCCTGTGTGCATAGTCCTCACCAGCAGGAAGGCTTCTCCTTCTCTCTTTGCTTCTCAACAATATAATTAAATAAGTATTTACCAATACCACCTTTCCCAGTGAAGTTAATTATCAAGCTGTGAATTTAATATAAGGTCAAGAATTGTATCAAACAGTATGTGTTTAAACTGTATTACTAAACTGGGAGGACTGAACCATCTTCAGGTTTCTGTCCAGTTATAAAAAAGCAATTCAAACTGGATGTTTTCTACACCTATTTAATCACCTAAGTCCTTCTGCAAATTTGTCTGTAGTGCTCATAACATTAAAAGCCAGATTTTCCCTCTAATTTCCCTTTCCATGTAATAAGGGATTTTTCCGTTAATTAGATGTCACTACTTCACCAGCTTTAACATCTGTCAATGCCTGGAGAAACAAAATAACGTAAAGTGTCTTTGCCATTCCTTTCAAAGTTTGTGTACTCAGATATACACCCATGACTTTACTTTTGGTTGCCTTTGAAAACTCCTAAATGCTGTTACTGTGCAGTTAACCCATGTAGTAAAAGCAGTAGTGTTGTAGACATCTTTTATGAAAAATCCTTTCCTTAGGGTTTTTCCTCCTGAGAAGCTGGGAGGCCTCAGGAACAAAATGCAAACAATGGTTATCTGCTGCTGGGGAATGCAACAGGTGCATCTGGGATTGGTCTCATGTGGCTGTTTCTAATTAATGGCCAATCACAGCCAGCTGGCTCGGACAGAGAGCTGAGCCACAAAACTTTGTTATTAGTCCTTATTTTTCTATTCTTTGCTAGCCTTCTGATGAAATCCTTTCTTCTATGCTTTTAGTATAGTTTTGATATAATATATATCATAAAATAATAAATCAGCCTTCTGAAACATGGAGTCAGATCCTCGTCTCTTCTCTCATCCTCAGACTCCTGTGAACACCATCACAGCAGCAGCAAATTGTACTTCTGAACCTGGTTTCTAAAACTAAAACCATCACTTTAGCCTTCACACAAGTCTTTACTTCCAGCCCCTGATCTCCCAACTGCCCCTGGTCCTCTCCAGGAGCCACAGCAGGGCTGTGTCACTGCACACACATGGGGCCAGACACACTGCTGCAATTTCTCCTGCAGATAATTTCAACCAGGGACAGAAAACGCAGAGAGTCATTACTGCTGGGAACTTCAGGCACTATTAAACACAGAGCAGAGAAACATCCTTGAAATAAAACCCTTCAAACCTCACTAGCAGCCTACATTTTTAGTTAGAAGCTATATTTCCCAAACCAGCTCTCCAAATCCTCTGTAGAGCTTTATTTGAAATTGAGGCTTGGCTGTTCTCTGGATCACAGAGGCTGGATCTGTCTCATTACAGCACACCCCACAGGACAGAATTTAGAAGGTCAAACCAAGGTGTAGACACAAAAATCCTATTAAGAGACCCCAGCATGGTGCTCACTGAAGAGTCATTCAGAAACTTCCAGGTTTGTCAGGCTTGCTTAGCTGCTCTCTCACGGGCAGAAGCAGCAAAATCATTTTACAGCTTAGCAAAACATTTAAAAGCACTGCAGAAGACAGGATTAAAAAACCCCAAAAACTAACATTCATGTAAATAAGCAGCAGAGCTGTGAGCATCCATATCATTTTCAGGTGGGTTATTTATCTTCAAGTACACAGACTTTGGGCACAGATTTGCAAGCAGAAGGCAGGCCAACCTTCAGGTTTTCTCTGAATATTAAATGAAGTTTTGTGAATCATGATCCATCTCAGCTCCTCTGACTTTGGGCTAAGTATAATACAAATTGTTTTAGCATGAATAAAACTTGCATCTTTGACTTTTTCTGTGTGTCTCATTTTTTAATGAAGCCTTTTATAGTAAAGCCTATTCTGAAAATAGATAGAATTTAAGAACTGTGTAGCCTCTCATTTGCATGAACTGACGGATCTAAAATCAGCACCTGAGCATTCCTGTTATGTGAGTTGAGCTTCTGAACATCCACATGATAACCAGGACATTTAAGGAGCCTAAAGGGAATCAAAATGAATCCCTACATGTACACTCCCTCCCTTGAACAGTCAACCCCTAAGTGTCCAGTGTTTCTGCAAGAAGCCAAACCAAACCCACCCTCCCAGCTGCTTTTGGTTTGTTGTGTTTTCCCCAAAGCTGCCAAGATACACACTTCCATCCACCTATGTCCCAACAGGTTAGCAGAGAAAAAACTGTAGGCACAAATAAATGAGCCATCACGGGATAGACAGAATTTCCAATTACACAGAACACAAGGAAAGCAGCAACTGCATTATATATCACACTGGGTTCATTTATTTAGACAAATGTAACTGAAATGTGTACAACTTTTAAACTGCAGAAATACAGTAAAAATACCGTCTTTGCTGCCCCAGTCTTGCAGGTGGAATTCAAAAATTATTCCCATTGGGATTTTCCAGCTACTGTTGAGGTAGCTCACACATGACTAAGCTGCTTCTTTCACAAAAAATACTATACAAGGATTTTGCCAGTGGAAGAATAAAACATTTTTGAGAGATCATATTTATTGTTCCTTACAGCAAGACTTGAGGCTTATTTTCCCTCACCTAGCAGTCTCAGGTAACCCAAACCCATCTTTCTTGCTTTCCTCACACCACATGAAGCAGCAGGATCTGAATTTGCTGTAAATCTCAGCTCCAGGTAACTTCTCCATATTCCTGTGTGTGTACACACACACAAACACAGGAGTTTACTATTTTTGGGTTTTCAGTAGCCAGGTGCAGCATTTGGAAGGAGCCATCCCAGGCATGGCCAGTGTCACTGGAGGCTGTAGGTCTGCTGGGTGTCCCTCAGTGAGAGGGCGATGCAGAGGGAGCGCGGATCCTTCCTGTTCCTACGCACTGTGATCTTCCCTCTCAGGGCCTCTCCTGAAAAACAAGAAGGAATTGCTCTGGTTACACTATTCAATCACTCACAGGAACAGCAGAGATGCACTGCATCCATGTTGCACAAGGAGCTGTTCTCAATTAATCAGAATTTTAAAGAAGTTTAAGTTTTTGAAGCTCTTGACAACAAGCCAAAGTCAAACTTTACTGCAGCTAAACCTGCAGAGGTGCCAAGTTGTGGCTGATGCTTCACTTCTCAGAGGTCCTCCCAAATTACTGATGTGCCAAATACTTCACTTGTGGCTGGGGAACACCACTGGGATATATTCACCATCCTGGATTAAAGCCATGCAGCCACAAAAGCACATTCCCTCCCTGCTGTATGGGCCGTGTGCTCTGTATTTGCACTGCATTTCATTTAAATTCTGATCATGTATTTTTTAAATCTGACAGGAAACTACCACAGAAATCTCTGTGGCATTTCAAGTATATATATTATTAATTGCAGGAAGGTGTCAGTGTCATAACATTTGAGAGGTATGTCCTTCAGTTATACCCACACTTTTACACAAAAGGAAAAAACCTAATTCAATTTCTTTTCAGTCCTTACTAAAGCCTTTCATTTAAAGAATGTTTGTAAATTAGGAATAGGCAATCCACAAAATATAAACACAGACATTTGTAAGTGTGTACATTTAGGAGGTCCACTGCTGAGCCACCTCATCCCCCCATTTTACACCTGCACGAGCTACATCCTCACAGAGGGCTCTGCTGAGCACATAAAGCAGGCTGTGATCCCAGTCTAGAGCAGGAACTTCCCTGCTCCTCTTCCATCAGACCTCCCTTTTCTCCTCATCCTCATTGCTCACACTGCTGCTACTTTCCATCTCACTGCATCCAAGGCATCTTCCAGCTGCTCATTTCTCACTGGGATTCTAAAAGCCACTGTTAACATCCTGATAAAAAGCTTCCTTATTGCAAAAAAGAAAACAAATAGTAATTTCAAAACTAAGCTGGTTTCAAATTCAGGAAGCATTTTGGACGTCTCCATTTGGCACAATTTGCATCTGCAAACAGTAAACTGATAGAAAGTCCCAATTGTAAATTATAAATGCAGGACATTTTGTTAAAGGTTGCAGTTCAAATATCAAAAAGACTTATCTACAAGAATAACTGTAGTACCAAGGATCAGAAGAAAAAAATAAATCTGATCATTTTGGGGTTTTTTCATCATGTAACAGTTAGCTGGAGATACCACTACAAGACTGACATAACACAATGCAACTTGCGGAGAATTGCGAAAACGGTTTCACAGATTATTTACACAGAGAAAGGTCTGCCAGAGAGAAGGACAAGATAAAGGAAAAAAGGCATTATAGTCCCACTCCAGCTAGCAAATTTAACCTGGTTTGAACACATTGATTTTCAAAAAATGACAAAAATCACATCCTGTGCAAACAATTCAGTAAGACTAAAGAGCCTCTGTAAACTAAAAATTCCATTATTTCAATTAATTTACACTTCAATCTTCCCATTTAAAACACTAATAAAAAATAAACATGAATCAGAAACTTAAATATAATTTCATAAATAGCTGACTTCAGAGAACAGAACCTTCAGATTCTGTTAGTAAAGACAGTTAATGAAACAAAGCAATCCATTCACTTTCCCCAGCTATTCCTCATGCTGTAGCCACATTAAATGTGCTTTTTGGAGCAGCCTTTTCTGAGGGCTGAAGCAAACAACAGCAGTAACTGAAAGGCAGTTCTGAACAATTAATCAATGTCATGTAGATAGAAAATGACTGATGTTTTCCCCCATTCTCTGTCCTAGGAGCTGCCTGGAGGAAGCTGTCTCTGGAACTCAGCTGCATCACCTTGCTCTTATCACGTTCAGCTGAATGCAAGTAAACCACACAGTGCCACTGCAGTTTGATTAGGACAAAGCTGAATCCATTACCATCCCCTCCCTGCATTTTTATTATCCCCCAGAGAGGCTTGAAATTTTCCCCCAAATAGAAAAAGCAGAAAAATTCAGGAGAAGAGCTGTGTGAGCTTGGCTAGCACAGGAAAAGAGACATCCCTAAGTCCATCCTGATCCCTGTCACATACTGCATGTGTGACTGCAGGCTTTGCAGGGCCTGTGCTCTGCACACTTGAACCAGTTTATCCGGATTGTGACTTTTACCCCCAGTAAAACCATAAGCAACTGCATGTGTCACTTCTGTCTGTGCAATACAACCACACAGGGGCCAGCCTGCAGTCTGTGAGCCAGGGCATCTCCCAGTGCAGAGATCCTGCAGCATCAGGAGTGCTCAGGCCCAACAAATCATGGCTTCTCAGTCTATAAAGGATTTATCAAAACCAAAGATTCTTGGTTTTGATCAAATTCTTTATAGACTGAAATCTAAAGACTTGGTTTTGATCTAAATCCTTTATAGACTGAAATGAAATCCACAGTCCCTTGCATGCATATCCATAACACCCATTTAAAGCTTGGAATGACCCCTGACAATCAGTTTGTAACGTGAGGAACTACCCTGCCTTTCAACACAACTTGGTGTCTCCTCCCTCTCTGATCCCAAAAAAGGCTCAAAAGAGTTACTAAAGGCAGCCAGCAATCAAGGTCCTTTAGGTTTCCTTCTTTTCTTCCCCTGGAAAAGTTTTATGAAGCCAAGAGTGGGACAAGAACACAGTACTCAAACACCATTAACATTTAAGACTCTTATGAAAGAGCTCACTGGAATTGTTTCAGAGAGCTGCTAGAAAACTGCAGTGGGCTTTGGGCTAAACACACCTAAACTCCTGCTCTGCTGGTGAAAAGAACCTTTACAAATCCCCTACAATGCAAAGAACCACTGGGGGGTTCTGCCTTCCCAGTCACAAACCAGCAGGATTTGATAAGCTCTGCACAGCAAGGCTGTCCTTGCTGGAAGCTGACAATTTAAACACGACCTAGTTTAAATAACTGATGCAACACTGATTTCTAGCATGCAACAGAAAACACAGAATGTCTCAAAAGCATTACTCTGGCTAGAAAATGGTTTCCATATATCACCTGTCTTCTGACAATGGAAAACAAGGAAAGACTGAACAGTTTGCAGTGGGACCACTGTGGCAGATACAGCCCATGCATATATTCATGATCCCTTCAAACACAGGACACTTCAGGAGGGCTACAAGGAATCCTGTGCAACCACTTGAAAAATTTGATACTTCAGAGTATGAGTAATGTCAAAATTAAGACATTGTCCATAGCAGTGTTCTGGTCTTACATTGTTCTGCATCAGAAATGCTTTGATACAGAACTTTTCTCACCAAAATTCCAGGATGCAGCTATACAAGTATAAGAGATATGCGCACTTGCAAGATACTCATGCATATATTTAAGTATAATTTATGCATATATTTATGTACAATTTAAACCCGGAGCAAGGCTGCTGGAAACAAGTGAGCACTGCCAGCTGGGTGAGGCAAGCCAGGCTTGTGTGGCTGCTCCGGGTAAGCTGTGTGCACTGCAGAGATTCCCACACAGCTCAGGCAGCACACAGAGCTGCCACAGGGAATGGTGACAGCCAGGTCCTCCACAATGCAGTGCCCAAACTCATTCACCTACAACTAGCTTCATTCACCACTTCTTGTACTGGAGATTCTACACTGTACAGCCTTGTCCCAAGCTTTCTCTCAGCAGTGTGACAAAATTCTGAGAAAACCAGATTGTTGTTGCTGTTTGAACCATATTCCCTCACAGCTGAAGAACTTGCAAAGGGAGGCACCCAAAATAACATCTGTGTCGTCAGTCCGTCCAAGTTTTCCTGTCTAAATATGGGATTTCTATTACAGCCATGAGAAGAGATTATCTCCATTTAGTGCCCTGAAAAACACACCTAAAAATGTTCCTGAAAAGTCAGCATGATCATTTTAAAATTGAGATTTTGATAAATACAACATAAGACTTGCCAGACTTAGTGTGACCTCAAAATTCAGGTTTTAACATTTACTAGATTTTAAAAGCCAGCATCATTTTGGAGGTGCCACTTGCAAATAAATGAGACAGATTTCTACAGACACCATGTTGCAGCTGTAGACAGGCAAAACAGACACTAAAATCTTAATTAGGAGCCAAATTATCCAACTGGGATGCACAATATTGAAGTATTTTGGTATAGGATCAAAACATTCAGACAGATTAATCGTGCTAGTGTTGTTTTCCTACTTTTAATAGTGCTGTCTAAGTAGACAAATCAACATTCTTTCAGTTTGTAAATTTACAAACAGCTTTCCAATTACAGAGACGAGGGAGCTAAAGATAATCAAGGATTTTACAGGAGCTCAGTCATGTGAGTTCTGCTCCAGCTTTGCTGTGCTAGCCCCTTTAACACCACAGAAAAACAAATCAAGGTTTTATTTTCACTGCAAGGCAATATCAAAAGCACACAATGTTGACAATAGGCTGTTTTATTGCTAATAGAATTTGCCTGCATACAGAGGTAGGTTTTAACTTAAGGCATTGTTATTGAAAAGATTCTGTGGGCCCTTTAAAATAATAATTTTTGTAAGCATTTGATTTATTTAGTAAATTCTTGAGACAAGCAAATGAGAATGATGTCATTTTTTGTTTGCTTAGCAGGAGTATTTCAACAAACAACAAAAGGAAGAGACTCATTTTTGACCATTGAGGAGAAAAAGACACTGCTTTGGATCTCAATTTCTATCTTCAAAATAAGGACATGTTCAAGCTATGAAAAGGGCTCTAAGAGAAGGTTTGTGCTCTGTAGGGAGCCTGCAATACATCACTGTTTTGTCTGATAAAGCCCAGGATATATTGCTTCTTTCTCCAGTTTAATTTTAATTGCTTGCCAAACAGTTAAAGCATATCCAACATGCTGATGCTATTTCGTTTCACTTGGCTGAAAATCAGCTTCAAGTCTCCTGTCACAGTCCATGAGGAAGAAAACTGTTTTTTCAGAACCCATGAGTAATAAGAGGCTATCCCCCACTCACACATTATATCTGAAGAAGTGAGCAGCAAATAGCCATTAAATAGATCAGTTTGCATATATCCATTATATACAAAGCTACCTACCACATGTATCACACTGAAACTCAGTGGCAAATAATCAGTATTAATTAGGTGTGGATTTTATTGCCTTACTGCCCAGACCTTTGGAGCCAGAATGAACCTCTCCCACCTCATCCCAGAGATGTAAAAACATCACACATGGAGTGCAGGAGCAGCAAAGGAGGCAGGATGAGCTCCAAGACCCATCCTTTGCCTTGCAACTGCTCCATTCTGCTATCACTAGAATACATCAAAACATTCAGTCCTTTTTATGGCTGAGAAAATAGATCTATTTTTACAACAAATACCTGGCATCAAACAGCTGAGAAAATTAGCTAGTTCATACTGCAGAACAAAACAATTTTGCCATGGCATAAAGGAGCATTTTCCAGTTAAATACCCAGCAGATTTGGATATCTGAAAGCTCAAGCTCTTTTACAGAGCAAAACCAAATACAATCAGTGCTTTATAACCACTCCAGGCATGGCCCCAAAAGCTGTAAAGCATCTGATAAGGGACTTTTAGCCAGCCTTACTGTTTTACTCAGAACCAGAAATCTGAGGGAACCATTTCTCTTCACTGGGGAAAAACAGCCACTGCCCTGTCTGAAAGATGCTTTCAAAACAAGAAAACATTTAAAATGTGTTTTTCACTACCAAATTCTTCTTTCACAACCTATGAAAAAGCTACAAGTGAATGCCATCATGGTAACACTGGCCAGATTACTGTTAGACTCAAGTTGCATTATTTCTGCTTATTTTCCAACATTTACTAGAAAAAAAAAAAGAAGAGTTTATCTTGACCAAAGGCATTCTGGCTTGGATGTGCAGCAGTGTGGCCAGCAGGACCAGGGCAGGGATGATCCCCCTGCTCTGGGCACTGCTGAGCCCCACCTTGAATTCTGGGGTCAGTTCTTGGCTCCTCTCCACCAGAAAGACTTTGGGAGAGTGTCCAGAGAGGGAACTGAGCTGGTGCAGGCTTTGCAGCACAAGTCTGATGAGAAGGGGCTGAGGGAGCTTGGGGGGGCCCAACCTAAAGAAAAGAAGGCTCAGGGCTCTCTACAACTCCCTGCAAGGAGCTGGTAGCCAGCTGGGAGCTCGTCCTCTCCAAGGTCATGAGCAACAGGACAAGAGGGAATGGCCTCAGGTTGCACCGGGGTCGGACATTAGGAAAAATTTCTCCATGGAAAGGGCTGTAAAGTACTGGACCAGGATGCCCGGGGAACTGCAGATGTGTCACCCAGTGACATGGTTTAGTGGTGTGCTGGGAAGGATGAAAGTTTGACAAGGAAGTCTCACAGTTATTGATGCTTGGCAGAAAGATTTTTGAATTTGGAGTCTGATGAAGGAATAGAGATAGAAGCAAGTTTTGATATAGAAGAAAAGAATTGCTGAGCCAGTCTTACTGGATAACCAAGGAGGCAAAGGGTGTGTTAGTTAGAAGGGGTTTTTATGGCTTATAGCAAAGGATAAACCCACCCCAAACAAGAAGATGTTTTTACCAAGCAGAAAGATAGCACAGGCAAACAAGCCAGCAAGGTTGCAAGCAGAAAAAAGGTCTCAGAATTTTCCACTGCAAGAAAACTGAAAAACATCTCCTAGCTCAAACTGTAATGTACTAACTTTTGGTGACTGGAGAACAGTAACATGAATATAGTAATGATAGTAGTTATGATAGGCTATAGATAATAGTTAAGGTACAGATTGGCTCTACTGCATCAAGATGCTCAGCAAAGAAAAGTCTATAATGCATTGTAACCTAAAGAAAAGTATAAAATGCATTGTAACCAAAATAAAAGTCTATAATGCATTGTAACCAAAATAAAAGTCTATAATGCATTATAACCAAAACCAAAGGGTCTCCAGGGCTGCCTGCAGCTGGAGCTGACAGCTGTGGGCACAGCTCTGTCACCCATGACCCTGGATGCTGTAACTCTTGGATACAACAAACTGCATTTTGGAGAGCCCTGGAGTCCCACATCCCTCATTCAGGCTCTTACAGTGGTGTCCTTGGAAGTGCTGGGTTAATGATCTGACTCAATGATCCTACAGCTCTTTTCCAACCTTAATGATTCTAGAATATGTTTAGTCAAAAGTGCATCTTTCCTTGATGTTTCTCCAATTGCCATAAAGTATTTCTGAATCTAAGAATTTCTGCAGAGGGCTGATGAACACCAGTAAACACAGGGATGGAGGGAAAGGCTTCAAATGATGCAAATATGTTTAATCTAACACAGTCACTTCTGCCTCCAGTTCATTTGCACTGAGGAAAGCCCTTCTGAAGACAAGGCTTCCCTAAGAGCTCAGGGCACTCAGAGTGCAGCTCAGTCCAACATGCCAGGCTCAGTGAGGAGTGGCAACAAGCAGTGCTGATTCATTAACAAGTGGGACAAGAGAAACAGCTGGAAGTGCACGTTGAAATACACTGCAAAATGAGCTTGAACAGTTTGTTTAGCTGAGGAAATGGAAAGGCTGAAGAAACAAAAAAAGTTGGCTAATGACAAATTATCAAGACGAATATTCAAGTCACTATTTAGAGAAAGAAGAATATAAAAAAGGAAGATAGGGGAATCTGTACTTATAACTACACGTCTTGAGGAGAAAGATTTTTGGAACAATGAAGGAAAAGGATCAAAGACAAGAGATCAAGAGAGGGAATGTTTTTTTCCAGAAAAATCATGTAAACTAACATACATTCCTATGTAAGTACCAGGAAACACCTTCTGCATGGGCTTATGTCAAGAACCAACAAATATCCCACAGAAATTAAGACTGGGATTACAAAAGAAGAGGAAATTACATCAGGAGTTTCTCTCAATCTTCTTGAACACTAGAAGCAAAAGGCAGACAATTCTAGATGTAAGTGGTAATTTCATGTAAGACATAAAACCAGACAGAATGGGCAAAAGGATGGGAGAGGGGAATTCAGATAATTACAAAGAGAAGGAGACAGGCAGCAGGAAAGAGAAACAGCTGTAACAAGATTTGTTATGGGAATAATGTTAAGAAATACGAGCTAATAAAAAGGAAGGAAGGAGTTACAGCACAAGTGATCTTGAAGGTCAGGTTGGCTGGGTTCACACAAGCAGGGCACATTGTCTCTGCAGCTGCCTTCAGAAAGTCACCACACCTAGGCTGGGGCACACCTCCAGTAATTTCACACGGTTGAAAAATGTCAAATGATCTCTGTAATATGAAATAATGTGCATATTTTATTAAATGTCACTGCACTTTTTAAAAATTCACTCTATGACATTGAGATTTAATGAGCAGCAGCAAGGAGATCTTAGTCAGCCTTGTGTAGAAAAAGAATCTGAAGAGAACACAAACCAAGTATGAATGCACCAGAGCACGGGTGCACCCCAGGAAGTGACAGGACTTAAGAAAGTGCAAATAAAAATTGTTTAAGAATAAAAATTCAAAGCATGAAAGACAGAAGTGATATGTCACAAACCTCAGTGCCTCTAGGAAAGAAGCTCCTGGTAAAAAGTTGTCATGTCTGGTAGCTGGAAGAGGCAACTTTCCAGTTCAACTGAGTGCAGAAGCATCCACACAACTCTTTCTATGCTTTCCCCTCAACATGCCTGATCTATTTACAAACTGTTCAGGTCAGGGCTCCACATTACCATGAGTTTATTAACTGAGCAGCAAAAATGACCCCATTCTGAGGCTCCTCCTTTGTTTCTGCAGGGGCTCCCGAAGACAACTGATTCATCACTGGGTGAGGGTTCAACAGTGCTGAGTAAATATCTGGTGGCCAAATGGACACAAATAAAATAACAGCATAAAAATGTAACTGCTCCATTTCCTTGGATTGTAAGAAGTCAGTGAGAGTCTGAAAGAAAGCTCTACAGGAATAAGAGGTTAAGGTCTGTTCATCTGTGGCACGTCCATCCTCTTGCATGGCCATTCAATGAGAGTCATGGATACACTTGCATCCTTGCTAAAGCAAGGAATATTTGAAAGCACATTTTGTACAAGTAGTCAAGACCTCAAGAACAGAACTAATTAAACCACTAACTATAAAGCATCACTTTATAGTCTTCAAAACCTCACCTCAATAGTTTATCATCTGAATTTTGCTTATCCCTGATAACAATGAAAACCCTTCTACTTGCATCAAATTCAAGGTGAAACTTATCACAGTACTTAACCATTTTATAAAACTTTACAGCGTACCAAAGCTATTCAATACTGCAAGTTCATGGCTGTGAGTTCTTTCAAAGGGTTTTCATTTCCCAGAGTAGCCCCACTGTGGCAGATACAGCCCATGCATATATTCATGATCCCTTCAAACACAGGACACTTCAGGAGGGCTACAAGGAAGCCTGTGCAACCACTTGACAAATTTGATACTTCAGAGTATTAGTAATGTCAAAATTAAGAGAATGTCCACAGCAGTGTTCTGGTCTTACATTGTTCTGCATCAGAAATGCTTTGATACAGAACTTTTCTCACCAAAATTCCAGGATGCAGCCATACAAGTATAAGAGATATGCCCACTTGCAAGATACTCATGCATATATTTATGTATAATTTTAAACCAGAATTTTGTACGCAGGTACTTCCCTGGTTTGATGAGACAAAACAATTCCTTTAACAGCAGCTGAAAGATTTATTTATTAGCTCTTCTTGAACTTGAAATTTATGTAATTTTTGAAGTATTTTGTATCTAGCTTTAATGGTAACAGCACTGTAACACAACTATTGTTGCACTTCAACTGAATTTAAATATACCTGCTTCTACAGGAATTGGCTTCTCCAGGAGAAAAATTGTCTGTTTCCAGTGTGTTTTGGTACACTGGGGACCCGTTGAAAATAAGACCTGCAATGGGAGAGTTCAAGAGTTTGATTAAAAACAATCTTTTTCATATCACACCACATCAATCAATTACCAAACACAGATGCATATGCAGTCTTTGCTACAGCAAAATAGACTCACTGTTAAACACCTTGACACAAAATAAAATCTTCACCTCTCAAAGACATTTTTATGCATCACTCCAAATGCTCACCTTGTTATGGCAGTTCTTCTCAAAAAATACATCAAAGTAACCAGCAATTGCCTAAAAAAGAGGTGAAAATGTAAATACAATAAAGGAATAACAATAACACTCAAGAAAAATTCTGTGATTCATATAGGCATTTATTGGAATTTCTACTTCTTTTCAAGTGTTTACCAAGAGGAACGAGCTTATGCTTTCAAGTATGCTAGAAATCCTAGGTTAAAAAAAAAGCTGCCATTATACCTTTGCTCCACTTGAGAATATTCAGCCCACTGTAACTGCATTTTATTACACAGATCTTAGTATGAATTTCCAAAACAGCCCACTCACCTTAACTGCAACCAGAATGACATATGAGAAAACAGATGTGCAAACCCACAAGCACAAAACTCAGTCCTTCTGTTGCCCATGACCCTCAGTAATCTCACACCAAGTCCCCCTCCCACAAGGGATTCTGCAGGATTTGTTCCCTCCCTGTGTGGCTAAACAGGAATTTCCACAGAAGCTGCCTGTGAACAGAGGCAGAGCACAACCAGGCAGGGAATCCTTTTCTTCCTTACTACACACACAGATCAGGAAAATCATTCACAAATGCTTCCTGCTGGCCCTTCCAGCAGCTAATAGATTCTAATAGCAACTCTCCATATGATTTCATCTCTGTTCCTCCTGCTATCCCACTCCTAGCATCCACAGCCTCTCTCTTCAGTGCCTAATTCATTAGTGGGACTTTTCTTCCAGTTTGAATAGGAAAAGAAATCACAGACTACTTTGGGTTGGAAGGGGCCTAGAAGATCATCTTGTTCCAACCCCCGTGCTGTGGGCAAGGACAACTTCACCAAGCCAGGTTGCTCCATCCTCATCCAACCTCACCCTGAACACTTCCACAGCTTCTCTGGGCAATCTGTGCCAGTGCCACACCACTCTCACAGGGAAGAATTTATTCCTAATAGACATAAACTGTTCAACACAATGAAGAATAAAATACATTAAACCAGTAAAACTGTGCTAAAGTAGCTGCTTTTCAACAAAGGGCACTCCAGACAAGCCTGGCAAGTTCCAAACTCCAATGTGGCTAAAGGATTAAAATACAAAACAAACCATGGAGACACTGAGAGCCCTCCATGACAAATGAGCATCAGACAGTGGAAACAGCAACTCTCCCTGCCCTTTAGTAAAGTCCTATCACTCAATCTGAGAATCTCATTCCTAAGTGAATTAAAGCCTTGTCTCTAATATGCCTTTTGAGTAAAGACTGAGAAGGCTTTGACAAAGTTCTATTGACCCATCAGACTACTTTTATTGATGCACAGTCTTTTCTGGACATTAGTCAGATATCTAGCAAGTCACAGAAAATATTTTTCAACCATCAGCTCAATACTGCTGGTATACTTACAAATAAAAATTAGTATGTGATTACTGCAGGAGAACAAAGTTGTGACAACAAAAACAAATCGAGGAGAAAAAAAAATCTGGCTTCCAGAGAAAAGGAGCCAATCAAGCAACATCTTGGATCAAAAGGCCAAGAGCTCCAGGCAGACAGCCCTAGCTAAGGTGGATGCAAATATCCACACACTTGGTAACAGGAGGTGACAGAAACACCCTACGTGCTACCCTGACAAAAGGCTCCAGAGAATATTTTTTGGGGTCAAGTTCAGGTTGAAAAGTTACAAGCAAAGAAAGTGGTCCCTACTGCCTCTCCTGTGTTAAAGGAAACAGGGTTTGTACCTTTTGTAAATTACTAGATAAATAACTATTTTATTCTTTGTTGCGGTGTGTGGTAATATCCTGTCTTAAACTCCCGGGTCCCTTCCCCAGGTGTGCCATGCCTCTCTCTCTTCCCCCTTGCCTCTTGCTGAGTGAGTCTTGTCAATCAGGTTTAACATTCCAGGAAGGTCGTCGTGTGGTTGGTCAAGTTCAAAAGATGCCCTTCAGGCCTNCAGCTGCCCAGCTGCAGCCACCAGCAAGCTAAGGGTGTCTCTGGGGTGACACACCACAGTTGCCGCCTTCGGCCCAGCAGCAGCAAGGGTTAGATTGGTAATATTGGGATTCATATTCCAATAATTCTTTACAGTCTCAGTGGTTTCCCTATCTGAAACAACCTGAAACACTGACTTTGAATAGCTAACCCAGAGTAGTAATAATAATGATTACACATCACAAAGATCACCTTAATCAGAGCTCCAGGGATTACAGAGAACAAGAGCTCTACATTGACCCATTAATTTCTTCTTGTTATGTTCTAAAATGGACAGATGTCCTTCAATATTGAACACTGAAATATCTGTTGAGCCAGAAGAAACCAAAACCAGAAGGTCTTTTCCAATTAAAGAATTCTATGTATGCTCCAGAAAAGCATCAAAGGGCGCAGAGGCACAACACAGTTGTAATTATTTGTCCTCTCAGCGTTCTGCAAAAAGCTTGATACAAACCATTAGAATTTCTGCTTTTACATGAAGCAGTGGGAGTCATAGAATATTCTGGTTTGCAAGGGACTCACAAGGATCATTGAGCTCATGGCCCATGTGGGATTAATGCCTCAACCCTGGCATTATGAGCACTGTGGTCTGACCAACTGAGCCAATGGTTCAGCCTTCCTTGAAAGAGCTGTGCAAAACTAAAATCTCTGACAGCATCACACAGAGTCCAAAAACCCCTAATCCAAAACAACCACCACCACTCTCACTCTCCAGCTGTACTGTGTAAACCCTGCACCACTTCAGAAACTGATGGTTTGCTAAAAACTGACACAAACCAAAGCTGAAATACTTGATAACAAAAACCTAGCTACAATATTGTGGGTTTGTTTACTATCTTCTTTTAAGGAATTTATACCTTCCCTTCTTTCTTTTTGTAACTTGTTGATGTTTATGTTGAAATACAATTTCAACAAGATACAATTATGTATCTTTTATGTTTAAGTGCATTTCAAAGAAATACTTCTGTAAAAGTGAAGTTCAAAATATTTTCCTTTCATTGACTTTTGAACAGTATCCCAAATTACAGCAGCTATAATAATCACAAACATCTATTACATGTGCAATACTCCAAAGAAAGAGATTTCCAATATCTACCACTTGAAGTAAGATTCAGTCCTCCCCTCTTGTTGTGTAATTTATCACATGCAGCAAAATATAAGGAAAAAAAATCACAAGTGTCATACTAGAAGCAATCACAGACACATGCATATTAAAATTAAATCTTGGGCTGGCCAGACTTTCATTAAACATCTTTTTTACAAGTCAAACTAAACATCTTTTTTAAAAGTCAAGCTAAAGAAAAATAACTACTCCATAAATTCTAAACGATGCTTTATAACTACTGCCTTGGATTCTTTTTCCTCTTGTTTTTTATTTTTTTAAGCATAATGATAGCTGTTTTTTCTCCTATTGCAATTTCTCTCATCTTTTTGTGACACCTTTGACAGCTCATTTACAACTTCACCTACAACTAATCAGTAAGAATTTAAACCTTCTTTGGAAAAATCTTTCAAGTGCCAGTCTCCTGAATACCATGAAAGAGGAAAACAAAAAAAAATTACTTCTAAACTGGTAATAAATAATTACAACTCCAGCCTGACACATGCTTGAGCTTCAAAGGACAGTAAATATTAAGAAACACTACCAAAATATTATTCCTCCTGTTTTCAAATAACTTGCCAGGAGAAAAGGCAAGCTGTGAGGACAAAAACTCCAAAACAAAGCCAATGTATTTAGCCAGGGAACTAAGGTGGTCAAATAAGGAATGAAGGAAACATTAAGGATTAGATGTACATTAATAGATATACATTACTGGGGCTGCAGAGCAACATCTTACAAAGGTCAACAAAGAGTTAAAAGGTTGGAATAAAATATTCCTCAAATTAAAATAGCAGCCACAAACTCCTGCTTGATTTTGTCAACCCATCATTTTGATGAAGAGTTTATGTAGCTTAAGGTCTTCATTCATTACTGAGGGTTTCTAAGGTGTCCATGCAAACACATGAAAAACCTGTAATTTAAACAGGTCCTCCCAGTAAGATTCACTTATCTTCAAACTGGTTTTCTTCCCTCCCAAAGAAATGATTTCAAGACTATTCTTCTCCCCATTTATTCATGTAACATGTACCAAATATAATAAAACCAGGAAAAGCTTTAACATACAGTAAATGAGTATGCATTATTTACAATCTTCCCGTCAGAGCCTTTAGCTGAAATGCAAAGAAAAATCTAATTTTTAATTCAAATACATCTGAACACTAAGGCTTTTTTCCTAAAGAAAATGGCTGGCTGTACATGCAGCATTTTAACAGGACAAAACAAATGAGACTGCTCCTTTCCTTATGAGAACTCAAAGGCAGCCTTACCAATTCACTTAGGAACAAGGAAATTAAAAATTATCATCATCACTATCACCTACAGTGAGTAATTTATCATTCTTGCTCCTCACTAGTATCATGTTCCAACAGTGAGTGGCTACAACAAATACAATTAGACAGCTGGCCACAGAAGTGGGAGATAATGTGCTTTTGATGGAGTTTATCCAAGCATGGAGATGGAATGTTTGTCATCCATGCAGCAGAGCTGCTGCGCTTTCATCACGGTGAAAAGAAACCCCTGGCAATTAAAACCCAGCAATTCTGTGGTTTAAAGATTAATAATCTGGATGTCACTGCAGAGAAGGCTGCAGATAAGTAGAGAGATGAGAAGGATAAAACCTGCTTTGTAACATGGTAGAGCAGTATTTCCTTTACTCAGAAATCAGGCACTCAAGGTGGATTTAACTGTGGTATCCACACCAGATTTCCAACTTTAGCTTAATAAATTTAGTTTCTCACCTAAGGCTGGAACCAAAGATTCATATGGTAATACTTCTAGTTGGCTCCCAAATGGAAGACCTGATATTAAGAAATGAAACTGCCAAACACTTAAGAAAAGAATTTTTTTCCTTAGTCAGAATTATTTTCTCTAGTCAACTGAACTTCCTTTTTCCTCCTGAAGGTTTTAATACATCAGTCACGTCCTCTAGTTCATTATCCTTCCTTCACCCCCTTCCTCCCTCCCACTTTTTATACACATACCCTGCTCTTTGACAAAATCTCCTGGGAGCAATAAAGAGATACTGCCATTTTCCTCTCAGGGGATATTGTTATTCTGCTAGGAAAGATCAACCTTGATGGACTCCCCGGGGAAATGCTTGCAAACAAAAGAGAAAGTTTGTCAATTGATTTCTGTACCGAGGATAATCACCATTATATTTTATCTCAAAAGCTCACACAGTGATCAACTTAGAATACAATTAATGGAGTATTTTTCTAGCAGCATCTACTAACTGATTATTAGCCAGATGTCTCATTAAAATAAACAGTGACAAACTCTAGCTCTTTACTAGGAAAATGCACTTCTGCAGGCTAATTGATGGGGGTTTTTCTGCTATTATCTTTGTAGGACCGAAATCAAGTCAACTTGCAATAAAAGTACTTTGGAACAGTTTCACATAACTATTCCATGCAACCATTTCACACTTTGTAAACCTTCAATCTTAGAAAGCTAAGATAATCATACATAAAATTAATGCTACAAAATGCTTCTTTGTGGCAAAGCATGCAAGCAATGAAGAAAAAAATCAACAGAAGCAATATATTCCCAGAAAAAAGCATTAATTACCTCACCACCCTGTCTCAAAACTTCCCAAAGACTAACCAGCACATAAAAGATCATACTTAGAATGTTTCTTTTTGCTCAATAATTTTTTATTTCTTATGTGTATTAGAATTTTTTTGGGAAGACTAATTTCTTGAACATCTGGAAGAAACAAAAACTATTTAGAGCCTTAATAATTTTTTAAGGCTATGACTCAATGTATTAGAGGAGCATCTGAAATACACTCAAGATGCACCTACAGTAAGACATGAGATTAATCTCTGATGAGCATGACATAGTACTCTGCTAAAGGGTTTTTTGGTCACACAGAAGTATAAGGTTAAATAGGTGGAAGGACAAACAAATCAAATGTGTCAATGTCATGCTCTTGGTTTTGTGAACTGCACAGCTTTTCTATTTTACACAAGCTCACCACGATGGCTGGGCATTCATGTCCTTAGCACATTTCATCCAAACCCAGAAAACAGCTGAGGAAAAACTGAGCACAGATTTTAGAGGAATTGAACATTGTTTTACACGGGCAGATAGTGACAGGGGCAAGGGGGAATGGTTTTGAACTAAAAGATTTGTCTGGATTCTAAGGACAGATTATTCAGCAGAGACAGCCCTAGTTCTGATGGTATCATTGCTCTGCTATCAGCAATGTTGATGGCAACATCAGGAATAAGAGAACCAAATCTGCTTCCACACTTGCATGGCTGAGGAAAAGCTGCTTTGAAATGAAAAACAAGCATATAAAGATGGATTTCCAAATTGCTATTTTTGTGGAGTATTTTTTGTAAATAAAGCAAAGATATTTTAAAATGTTCATATTTAAAAAAAACACCCTGAAAAATCCTGAGAGACAAGTACCAAACCCTAGAATTTTGGGAAATGTAGGCAACTTTTGTTTTTTCTGCAGAAAATGAAAAGCCAGTAGAACAATTAAACATATGCAAACAAGAAAAACATCAAATATTATTTTTAAAGGACAAATTGCAATCTTAAAGCATCTCCTCAAAAATTTCGACATAGATAATGGACTTCCATTGTTCATTTACTGCAAGGTTAGGCAGGCTGATATGATGGATGAACTGTCAACCTTCAACTAAACTTCTACAATCCATCATAGAAACTGTGGAGATTTCAGTCAAAGTGTCAATAAACCTAAATGACAAAGTGCAAAATACTTTACAGCATTCTGATCATTTTTTAGAACCTGCATTAGCTGCAAAATTTCAGAAACACTGCTCTTACTCCACTTCCCTCCCCTTCTTCTTGGAAGTCATAAAATGCAGGTATACATCTTGATTTATATGCCAATGATGCCACAGAATCACAGAGCAGAAATGAAGTTTTTGTAAGAGCTTAGTGCTGGGGAAAACAATGCTTATAAAATGAGCTATTTTACTTTACCCAAACATTAGAAAGATGACCAAAATTTTGTAAAGATTCCTGCCTAATCAGTTATTCAAATGTGGCCAAATTAATAAAATTAAACCAGGGCTGCAGTGGAGCTTGATCTGAAATCTGACTGCCCTGAGGCAACTAGATTTATCCTGTGATACATGAAACAGGAGGANAAAGAGATACTGCCATTTTCCTCTCAGGGGATATTGTTATTCTGCTAGGAAAGATCAACCTTGATGGACTCCCCGGGGAAATGCTTGCAAACAAAAGAGAAAGTTTGTCAATTGATTTCTGTACCGAGGATAATCACCATTATATTTTATCTCAAAAGCTCACACAGTGATCAACTTAGAATACAATTAATGGAGTATTTTTCTAGCAGCATCTACTAACTGATTATTAGCCAGATGTCTCATTAAAATAAACAGTGACAAACTCTAGCTCTTTACTAGGAAAATGCACTTCTGCAGGCTAATTGATGGGGGTTTTTCTGCTATTATCTTTGTAGGACCGAAATCAAGTCAACTTGCAATAAAAGTACTTTGGAACAGTTTCACATAACTATTCCATGCAACCATTTCACACTTTGTAAACCTTCAATCTTAGAAAGCTAAGATAATCATACATAAAATTAATGCTACAAAATGCTTCTTTGTGGCAAAGCATGCAAGCAATGAAGAAAAAAATCAACAGAAGCAATATATTCCCAGAAAAAAGCATTAATTACCTCACCACCCTGTCTCAAAACTTCCCAAAGACTAACCAGCACATAAAAGATCATACTTAGAATGTTTCTTTTTGCTCAATAATTTTTTATTTCTTATGTGTATTAGAATTTTTTTGGGAAGACTAATTTCTTGAACATCTGGAAGAAACAAAAACTATTTAGAGCCTTAATAATTTTTTAAGGCTATGACTCAATGTATTAGAGGAGCATCTGAAATACACTCAAGATGCACCTACAGTAAGACATGAGATTAATCTCTGATGAGCATGACATAGTACTCTGCTAAAGGGTTTTTTGGTCACACAGAAGTATAAGGTTAAATAGGTGGAAGGACAAACAAATCAAATGTGTCAATGTCATGCTCTTGGTTTTGTGAACTGCACAGCTTTTCTATTTTACACAAGCTCACCACGATGGCTGGGCATTCATGTCCTTAGCACATTTCATCCAAACCCAGAAAACAGCTGAGGAAAAACTGAGCACAGATTTTAGAGGAATTGAACATTGTTTTACACGGGCAGATAGTGACAGGGGCAAGGGGGAATGGTTTTGAACTAAAAGATTTGTCTGGATTCTAAGGACAGATTATTCAGCAGAGACAGCCCTAGTTCTGATGGTATCATTGCTCTGCTATCAGCAATGTTGATGGCAACATCAGGAATAAGAGAACCAAATCTGCTTCCACACTTGCATGGCTGAGGAAAAGCTGCTTTGAAATGAAAAACAAGCATATAAAGATGGATTTCCAAATTGCTATTTTTGTGGAGTATTTTTTGTAAATAAAGCAAAGATATTTTAAAATGTTCATATTTAAAAAAAACACCCTGAAAAATCCTGAGAGACAAGTACCAAACCCTAGAATTTTGGGAAATGTAGGCAACTTTTGTTTTTTCTGCAGAAAATGAAAAGCCAGTAGAACAATTAAACATATGCAAACAAGAAAAACATCAAATATTATTTTTAAAGGACAAATTGCAATCTTAAAGCATCTCCTCAAAAATTTCGACATAGATAATGGACTTTCATTGTTCATTTACTGCAAGGTTAGGCAGGCTGATATGATGGATGAACTGTCAACCTTCAACTAAACTTCTACAATCCATCATAGAAACTGTGGAGATTTCAGTCAAAGTGTCAATAAACCTAAATGACAAAGTGCAAAATACTTTACAGCATTCTGATCATTTTTTAGAACCTGCATTAGCTGCAAAATTTCAGAAACACTGCTCTTACTCCACTTCCCTCCCCTTCTTCTTGGAAGTCATAAAATGCAGGTATACATCTTGATTTATATGCCAATGATGCCACAGAATCACAGAGCAGAAATGAAGTTTTTGTAAGAGCTTAGTGCTGGGGAAAACAATGCTTATAAAATGAGCTATTTTACTTTACCCAAACATTAGAAAGATGACCAAAATTTTGTAAAGATTCCTGCCTAATCAGTTATTCAAATGTGGCCAAATTAATAAAATTAAACCAGGGCTGCAGTGGAGCTTGATCTGAAATCTGACTGCCCTGAGGCAACTAGATTTATCCTGTGATACATGAAACAGGAGGAGTTCCATTTGTCTGCACAGTAAAATATACAGACTTCCATTTAATAAACTTAGAAATGTTATTGTATTTGGTGATAACTGACAAGTAAATATGAATTATTTGTACACAGCTACTAATTAAAAATGGTAATGATTTAAACTATATACATGGGAAAATTACACTTTTTGACATCAACAAGCTCTTATGCAGACTGCTACTCTGCAAAAATGTTTGCAAATGCAGCAGCATGACCTAACATCCAAACCAGGAATGACATTGCCTGATGCAGGCATCCAAGAGTTTGTCATCACCCTAAGCAGAATCTATCATACAGAAACATATTCTTGGTGTCCATGTCAGAGGAAGCCTGCAGCTCTTCTTTGCATACTCATGCAAAATCCCAATAAATCAGCTGTAGCAGAATTATCTCAATATATTAGAACTAAGCTAAAAATTACCCCTTTACACTTGATTTTGTAATGTGACTTAAGCGTGAAACTCCCAGAAGTTTCACAGCATTCCAGAGGGCAAAAATTTCAGTTTCTACTCCTGATTTCAGAGCATAATGCTCTTTTGTCAAATTTGATGATGGAATTTTAATAAATTATTAGAAAGCATTTAGAATTTGTATTGCATATAAAAGAAAATTACTGTGAAATTAGGCCATCCTGTCTTTGCTTATAATGTAATGTTTGAAAGCTCAATGCATTACTTAGGCAAGCCAACACCAGACTTTCTTGTATTTCAGAATATGGGCTGGAGAACAAAACAGAAAGATCCCAGTGCTCCTCACCCTTCCCTTTGCTCACCTACCTGCATTGCCCCATAACACCATTACTGCAGTTTTACATCCATCTCTCTTTAGAAAGAGCTCATCTGACACCTCTGTACTGCAGAAATGAACGTTTCAAGGCAAGGACTGATGATAAATGAAGGATAATTAATGGATTGTCTCTTAGTCCAGTGCAATACCAGCCATGGATGAAGAAACTGAAATTGTCTTACCGTACACTGTGTGCTCATTGTAATGCTCAGGGTGAAATCTGAAGAGAATTCCAAGTCTGGAGTGGATGCAGTATTGCAGTCAATATGCTGTCAGAAAGGATAATAAAATTCTGTCAGTAAAGTGAGGAATGGCAATTAAGATCTCCCTTTAGACGAAGGTTGTTCAGTGGTTCTCATTATGAGACAATTTCTGTAAGGCAATACTATTTCAGCTTTCCAAAAAACAGGAAGAGACTAAAAAACTACCTAATGCCATGTGACAAAGCACCTGAAACTCCTCTTCCTCACACACCAACAGACACTCTGAGCAGTAGTGGCATGGACCTACACAAAGTAGCTCATTCTGTTCAGGGAAGTTGCTTCTCAATGAGAGCTGCCCCTTGTTGAGAGTAAGCAGCTTCCACAGGCATCTTGACCTGTTTTACCCCTTGTTCATGCAGTCACAATGGTGAACTACAGCAGCACACTGCTGTGGGTTAAAACCAGGGGGTTTGGATTTGCCAGACTGGCTTTGTATCCAGCTGAGGCTGAAAAAGGCCTTTGGAGAAGCCCCTTTACAGTCAGTCCTTCACTGGATCCCTCCAGGACAGCCCTGGGTGGGGAACCTGAGACTGGACAGGGCACTCCAGGATTCATCTCCCTGGGATGCAGGAGAAGATCAATCTCTCCCGAGCTGCTGGTGATAAATCTTCCTAATGGAGCCTAGGAGGCTCTGCCTCTGCCACAAGGGTGTGTTTTACTGGCTCGTGGTCAGCCTGGTGTCAAGCAGAACCCCCAAATTCCTCTCTGCAAAGCTGCTTTCCAGCCAGCAGGCCCCCCTCTCTGTGGGTACTTGGGGCTATTCTTCCCTCCCATTGCAAGATTTCTGCATCCAGCTCTGGGGTCCCAGCACAAGAGGGACATGGAGCTGCTGCAGTGAGCCCAGAGGAGGCCACCAAGGCAATGAAGGCAGCACCTCTCCTGTCAGGAAGGGCTGAGAGAGAATTGGGATTGGCCAGCCTGGAAAAGAGAAAGCTTTGGGGTGAGCTAACTGTGGCCTCCAGCACCTGAGCAGAGCCTGCAGGAAAGAGGGAGAGAGACTTTTCCAAAGAGCATGGAGTGACAGGGCAAGGGGGAATAGATCCAAACTGAAAGCCAGCAGGTTTAGATTTGACCTTAGGAAGAAATTCTTTACTGTGGGGTGGAGAAGCCCTGGCACAGGCTGTCCAGGGGAGCTGTGGCTGCCCCAGCCCTGGAATTGCTCAAGGCTGAATCGGAGGGAGGTCTGAGCAATCTGGGGCACTGCAAGGGGTCCCTGCCCACAGCAGGGAGCTGCAACTGGATGATCTTTAACCCAAAGCCTTCTATGAATTTTCATGCTGCCCTGTCTTTCTTTAGGGAATGTTTTGCTTCTTGAAAAGTTACATTATGAACGATATAGAATAAGCAGCACTTGATGTGAGCAAATACACCAAAGTACCTTCTGTAATAATCATAATGATGAATGGGAACATTTTTAAACTTTCCCTACAAAATATAATCCACTTGTTCTGTGGGATAGCTATTGATTAAAACAATTTATCTATAATGCCACCATTCCTCAACTCATTAATTTTATTACTTTGTACTGTAACTCCAGCAAACAAGCACATGCATTGATTTTAAGTTATTTTAAAAAGCACGAGGGCTAAATGAGAACAAATTACTATAAAGCCATTCAGCACAACAGTTATGCTACATGGTGACAAAGTTTGATAAGCCCCTCCATCTGAGCTGGACAGTGACTGCTCATGACAGTGTGGATTAGAAAGGGATATGCATGCACTGTTACCAGCAGAGCATTGCCAAAGTAAATGTGGCTTTGGATAGAAGAAACCATAGAACAGAACAGTCTAAATATGGGAAAAGTACCTTACTAAAAGCTCCAAAGTTGGTAAAAAAAGCAGTTAATACAAACCTTCCAGTCTTAGCAGCAAGAACCTTACTGCACTTTTAGAATTTATAAATGCCAAAGTTTGTGTGTGCCATGTGAATTTTAGCCCCTCCTCCATAAACCAAGGAAAATTCTCACCTGCCTCCTAAGCATTAAGTAATGTGCTTAATGCCAATATACCTTAATGACACTGGCTGTAGATATCAGTGTGCTTGGATCCAGCACCTCCACAACAGCTTCTGGAATGACAGCTTTCTTCATACAAGACATGTCAAAGCCATACACATCTTCCCAGAAAAGCAGCTTGTCCATGTGTTTATTCATATCCCCAACAGCCACCAGACTGATGGTGCATAAGTCGGGATAAACTGCAACAACACAGAGTAGTGAAATTTTATTTACACACACAGAGGATTTTTTACTCCTTTGTCTAAAAATGATAACATCTCAAAATAATAAAAAAAGAACTTTTTTTTAGCTCTTGGACAAGCCACTTTTTCTGCTACTTTACTTTCTAGAGTCCCATTTGTCCACGGAAGAGACAACAAACAAAAATTTAATTTTCACACACTAGTCTGGTACTTCCTATTGATAACAAAATATCTTTGTAGTTGAGTCCCACTACCAGGAAATGATGGAAACTTGATGTCTGAAGAAAATAGTTTGGAACAGCCTATTCTGGTTTCTATACAGAGACTAACCTAAAATATATTCCATAACAGTAGGACACCCAAACAGAAATTCAGGCAAGGGCTTTGTAATAACAAGAAACCTCTGTGAAAAGATCTTATTTTCAGAAAAAAACATATAATTCTTATTGAAGAGCTTTATTCCTGTTTGCTATCAGCTCTGGCTAATTCTTACCTTACAACCTAAACAATTATTTCTGTGTACTGGAAACAACTCCTTTTCTGTCTGCATCTGAAGAGTTGGAAGTGGCCCAAGAGACAGAAGAGAACCTCATGGATTCTCTCCCTCCCTCCCATTTTCAGGACAAAGCTATCATTTTACACTATTTTCACATCTGTGCTCTTCCTTCTCCCAAGAACATCTTCAGAACAAGTAACTGTTTACAGCTTCACAAATAGTAGTGGAAAACTGACATTTGCCTTTTGAACAGCTGCCAACAAAGTCAGTCAATCTCTTAGCAATCTCACCTGATGGAAAACCCTCAAAGAACAGCTGCTATCTACGTGGCTGTCTAGAACCCTAACAAATAGTAAAAGAAGCTCAATTTATATTTAGGCAGGTTTCTTCTCACAAAGAAATTCCCATGTTTTGTTCTTCAGAGTTTTAAAGCCTCTAAAGTCATATACATTGAATTCTTGACCTGATTTCAGAAAAAAGTGTCAACTAAAACACCCTATTGAATTTAATTTTATTTTATATTAATACATGAAAGGAGCAGTGTTAATACAACTGAAGGCAAGTGTCTCTCTTCCTCCCCAGAATTTGGTGAACTGTAAAATTAATTTTGTCTTCAGCTCTGCTTGAAATTACAGTTTATCAAAATGAATTATCATTGCTATAGGACGGCAGGTCAGAAAAGCAGTATTTTCTACCTTGCAAAATACTGAAGACAGAGGCAGCAAATTGAAATTAGACCTTTCAAACAGTTTTAGGCCAAATGAAATATAAATAGTGATTGTAAAGAATAACCTTCTCTAAAGAAGTTTTTTATTGTTCTATGAAGACATTAAAATAAGTACACTGCCATTTTTCTCACTTGCTGACTATTTCAAGCAGAATAAATAAGTATCAGCAAGCTGAGATTAGAATCCAGTTGGTAAACTATCATCACCCCTGCTTTGCAGCTGAGGAAATGGGAGCAGAAGTGTCTCCAGGAACAGCCTACAACTCACTCAGCACTTCAAAGGTAATTGTAAGAATGCTAACAGGAAGACAGTTAAACTGTCCTGACCCAAACAAATCCCTTGGCTGCTGCTCAGCTGTCACACAGCCCAGAACAGCACCATGTGTGCTGTGGGAGGACCTGCAGGGACTTTCTGGAGCCACCACTGGGTGAAGATTGCCTCTGCAAGCTTTCCTCTGCTGTTTGACAGTGTACAACACTGGGCTCTGCCTCACAGCACTCACACCCTCAACAGCAACCACCGATGTCCAAAAATGAAAAGACAGAGAGATACAAGCAACAAAAGCAAGGGCTAAGAGCCTTTGAGGGATTATTTTTTAGGGGAATGGATTTTATAGGATGCAATGGCACGGTGAGAAGAGAGAGGAAAAGACTTGCAGTCCTTGGTTACAGAACACACGGGAGCATTGCAGTTCCACTGGAAATGAAAATTAGACCCACAACAATATGTGATTAACTATTTTATAAAATTTCTTCTTCTGACTAGCCCTAATTTCTGGGACATTTTGTAAACCAAAGAGAAACTTAATCACCTCTATCAAGCATAAAATATTTGAACTGGATCATAATCAGTTTTTATTAAATCTTTGTTCTTACAGGAAATCCTTAAATCAGCAGTGGAACTCATGATCGATTACACAAGGGAAAATGTAAACAAAATGCTCCAATTTAATTTGCATTTTCACTACTAATAGCAGCAAAAGTAGACAATGTCTATTCAGACTCCACAAAAAGAAATCTGTGTAGCACCAACAGGGCTCAGGCAGAAGACTACAGAGATTCATTAATTTACAGACCCACCCATGTCCTATACAGTGTACTGAGATTTGACTGAAAATGTGAGCAATGCTATCTGAAGCATCTAAACACTGTGGAGTTTTGTACATATTTAAAAGCACCTGCACAAAACTGCATTTGCCATTTCCCCATTGCCCTTGATTTCCCTGGAAATCCCCTGCTCTTTCTGTAACACTTTCCTGTGCAATCCTGACAGACTTGTCATTTTTTTCCCCATTAAGCCTATAATTCAGTAATTATTCCTGCTCACAGGTGAAATGAGGAAAATGCTGATTGGCCAGGAGCAGGCACTGCTCCCAGCTCTCCCAGATTCATGGCTTTGACCATCTGTGTCCTTCTCGACTGGGTGCCCACGGGCCATCCGTCACCAGGGCAGCTCACGGGCTGGGAGAGAGGGATGGGAAACCCTTCAGCCCTCATAATGCCTCACAGACTGCAGGGTGCTGAGGGGGAGAGCAATCCTCAGATACACAGCAGTGACTCCATGTGCTGGGAGAGAGGGATGGGAAACCCTCCAGCCCCAGCAGGGCCTCTCACAGAGTGCTGAGGGGAGAGCAATCCTCAGATACACAGCAGTGACTCCATGTGAATGCCATCATCATTGTGATGTGCAGGAGCACTGTGCTCTGGATGCATTTTGTTTTGAATGGCACCTTCCTTACCTCTGTCACCCCTCAATCCAAGTGTGTGAATAGATCTCTACCTGAGTAACAGCTCTAAAGAACAAACAGATGGGCCCTGGGCAGTGAAAATGTTATGTTCCCAAACAAAGCTATTCTATACTGTACACATCACCCCAGACAGTTTGGCACAATCCACTCCAACATGCCAATAGGCTGAGCTGAAGTAATGATGACATGACTGACTGAACACATATCTGGAAATTTGGATTCTATTCCCGGCTCAGTCACTGAAAGATCTGGTCAAATTGCAGCTGCTGCTATTGCTTTTTTCAGCTTTCAAACATTGTCTGTAATAATGATCTTGGGCTCAATAGTACCAAATGGTTTTAGACAAAACTGAGCAGATTCAGGAGTTTCCCTGGTAAGGCTTCACCTCAGAGTGAACTCTTAGTTCTGGCTCATCTGGATTTGGGTGTGCAATTCAGCTGGACCCAGGGCACAGCCTTTCTTTCACCTGCTGGACAAGCTGGCAGAGAACAGCAATTGCAAGCACCTTAAAGAAACTGCTGACAGAACTGAAAATCCCATCAGCGCCTGCACAACACACTGTGCTTTGTCACGAGTGAAAGAAGGGCCCAGGACCATTGTCAGACCCCAAAGGATGAGTGCACTGCAGAACCAGGACACCCCATCTCTCAAAGGAATCCCTGTGAGTTACAAACAAGAGCAAACCCACTAACAATACAGTTTAAACACAGGTCAGAAATTTCTTGCCCTTTTCAGAAGGCTTTGGAAGTAGTAGCTGAACACGAAATGTTTCCTTATGATTTTAGGCAACGTCCCTGGATTTAATTATATTGCAGTGTAAAATTATCAGCACATATGTACACAGAGTACACCCCTATGTTCCTGATGTGGCTGGACTATTACTGAAAACAAAAAAAGCTCTTATTCTGTCACATTGCTCAAGTGGCTACTAAATATTCTAAGACATAGCCTGCTTGCATATTCAGCTTTGTGATCAACTGCATAAAGCCCATTTTTCCTGCAGCAGTTAGCAGTACACAAAAACTCACTGCAACCAGAGGGAAGCACTGCAGCAAGCACTGCTGTGACACAGTCATTAATCCAATCATTAGGTCAGTGTAGTGAAACTGCGTGCATGGTTAGCACAAAAGGGGACAAAAAACCCAGACTGATGACTGCAATTGAAAAGGTCAATATGAAATACAATACTGACAAAGGAATCAAGCACATGCAGAACTCATGCACAAAACTGCACCACATGGGGAATAAACACTTACAGGCATTTAAACACTGCCTAAGATAACAATATCTAAGCTACTGAAATGGGTAAAAGAACTCCAAGGCAAACACTTTTGTTTTGTCACAACCCTACCCTCAAGCCATAAAAATAAAGACCATATTACCACCAGAATAAATATGCTGAACTGAGACAGTGTAATTCCATTTGTTATTTCATGTTTGAAAATATGTCCTGCTACACAGCTTCCCTCCCTCAGGAAAACACCCTATCCACTTTCCCTCAAATCCACAGCAGCTTACTCAAACAGCATCACACCTTACAAGATAAAACTTATTTTCCTCTGTTCATAGTTATGCAGGAACTTGGATTTCAGGGGGGTAAAACAAATACCCACATGTGTGGGAAGAGTGGGAAGAAATAGGGAGGAAAAATTTAGTCTGTACTTAAGAATAAATAGCCCCCTCTATTCTTAAAAACACCATTAACTTGAGACCTTGGTACCCCATCTAATGTTCTCCTATTGCCCATACAGTAAATTAAGGTCTTGAAGCGCCTACTAATGGAAACATTTTTCACTGAGACTGGCAACTTTCTCATCCATGCATAGCTTATTCTAAGTCTCTGAGTTCATTTAGCTTCCCCCAGAGCTAAATTTATTGAAAGAACTGAGCACCAACCTGAGCCTCCCTCTGCCAGGTACTTGTCCTTGGCATAGATGACAGAATCCAGCATTGACTCGAAGAGAAGGAAATAACCCTGTTTACAGAAAAGGGAAAGAATTTAGAAATCATTGTGTTTCTTGTAGTCATTCTACAGAGAGGCTTTATCAACACAGTTTAAGAACATCATAAACCCATACACCCAGAGAGTTTTACAACAACAGCACTGTCACTTCAAAACTTGTTATATAAGAATCTTTAATTTCCCAAACTGCAAGTATCTAGCACGCAGAGAAAATAAACACACCATCTACACCAACAATTACCCAACAACAGTCCTACAACAACAAAAGACATTGAATTCAACTCAAAGTAAGTGAAAAGCTGCATGTATTGATTTTTTAGTAATAACTGTGAGGTTCCAAGAAAACTAAAACTAAAAAAATAAAAGCCCTTCCGCTTCAGATCTGCAAGTAACACAAACTATTGTCAGAGAAAGGTCAAATGGAATGCATCTTTGCTTCTCCATATTTGCAACCTCATGGTGCCCTGTATCAATCCCAACAGCGCTCACTAAGAGAGGTGGAAATAAATCATGTACCAACATTGGTTCTCTGGGTGTTCTACATCATCTAGCAGCACCCAGACCTGCAAAATTTCCAGGATAAAAATGATAACAATTCCCCCTCACAGGGCTTTTTTGTGTTGGAATTAATTTTATGGCATAGGATACTGCCATTGGTGTTTAGAATAACTCATTGTGAACTTCAGTGAGTCATTTACTGAAACAGGGAAACATTCCTTATTTGAATATTCGAGATAATAAAAAATTCAAATAGAAGTATCAAACTAAAATATCATAAAGTAATTTTTTAGTATCAAACTAAAAAAATTAGCATTTTATAGAGAACATCCCCTTTCTCAATTACTTCTAAACATCAACAAACTGCACATTTATGAGATATACAACCCTTTGTTTTCCCATTGATGTACTGATTTTATACCCTTCCTGTCTCCATGTTTGAGCATTGTTGTTACTCAATACTGTAACATATTTCATCTACAGCCTCACAACACCAAACCAATTAAGACAAACACCAACAAAGGTTTTGAATTTCCATTTAGCAACCTCATTTTCATTTTACTTAAAACACAGCTTAGCCACGTGGCTTGATTCAGCTGGCAAGAACAAAATGGACTGAAGCCCAGCCTTTGGACCTGGAGTAATTTACCAAAGAAAAGCTAGGAAGCTGCAGCAGAGATGTTTCAGATGGGTTTTAGGAAAGATTTCTTCACTGAAATGGTTATCAAGCACTGGACCAGGCTTGCCCAGGGCAGCCCTGGAGGGATCTAAAAGTCATATGAATGTGACACCTGGGGACATGGTTTAGTGCTGGGTTGGACTCAATGATCTTTAAAAAATGCTTAAACTTCAGAACTGCTTAAAAGTGTCATTTTCTGCAGCCTTCAGAGCAAAAAACCAAAACTGAAAACCCCAGAAACTTGAAGCAGGACATATTTGTAATCAAAGAGAACACAGTGTGAAAATAACGGCCATGTCATTTTCTCAATCTATTTCTTCTGGCAATACTGCTTCACTGAAAACTTTTCTTCCCAATCTTATCTGTTCTTCTGTTTTACTGCCCAACTTCTGCACATCCTCAGAATAAATCCCAGAAGGAAGACGACTGCTTTGTGAGCAATTGCTGTTAGCAAGCCTTGCTGAACAGCTGAAAAGGCCTGGAACTCCACTTGCATCAGGCAGGAATAATGTAATGCCCACAGCAAGCCAAAAGCACAGCATGGAACCACAGCTTTCTTTTTTATACAGTTAAAAATAGAATATGTTTAGCTCACAAAAAGTATTTTTAGACATCTTCAAGTGAAAATGAGCTGTTTTCATAGTATTTTAAAGGTTACCTCTGGGACATATTGAAGCCTGGTCACTAGCAAGAGTCAGTAATTCACAAAGTGACATCTTTATGGATTAGGTCTGCAGTTCCTTCTTTCTGCCCACTACCTGTGCCTGCCAGGCTGTGCAAGGAGAGCAGCTGGAAACACTCTCAGGAGAAATACAGAGAAATCCTCACCATTCTTTCCCTGACCTTTCCACTCTGGCACTGCTGGCTCTCTCCCACTCCCAGTTTTCACTCTCCCATTAATCATAGCATTCCTGTAAGTTGCATAAACCACCAAAGGTACTGAATCAAGTAGTTTACTATTTACACCAAAACACTTTGCTCAGTGTGCTGTGATCATCTGTAGTGTAAGTCAGAATGTAATTTCACAGCCTACTGCCCCACCTGTAGGGGAGCTCTCTGGAAAGAGAATTACACCTGACATTTTATCCTGGGATGCTGTGGGGAACTCTTGCTTCATCCCCAAAAATGGTCAAGGGTTTGTTTTTTCTTAAGCATGTAGTGACATCCTCAAAATCAAACCCTGCAAAGAGATCTCTATGATACAAATCTGTGAGCTGCATATTATTAGTACAATCTTGATAGTGGCTAAACTAAGACACATCAAAGGTGACACTCTCTGTTAAAGACAACCCAAATACAAAGAACACCTTAAATTTTATGTTGTCCCATGGCACGTTTTCTACTAAAGAGCTGGCCATTTCCTTCTCAGAAAGAACATATCATTTTTTGTATTTCCAAAGCTGAAACTAAATGTTCTCCAGCTAGCACCAAAGGCCCAGATGTGGACAGGAACAGAAATACAGCACTGTGAGTAACTCTGCTTAAGCACACTGCTCTGCCATGCCCATGTCAGCCCAAGGAGACACCCACTGAGCCCCCTGAATCCAATAGGAATGGGAATATTGCTACATTTCTTATATATCTCCTTTGTATCTGCATTCTGTGTTCCTCACAGAATTATAAAAGGCTCCTGGCTCTTTGATGCCTTCATATTTTGCATTTTTCATTTTCCCTAATATTCAAATATACTACAGCATTGTTGTATTCATTTTCATTTTAATTCAAAGCTACATAAAAATATTTTACCAACTGATCAAAATATAAGTATTCAGGTTCTTTTAGCTTTAGTGGTTCAGTATTTACATGATAATCTTTGTAGAGAAAAAGAGTTTAAATTCTTTAAAAGCATCAAAAAGTGGATTAGCATGTTTACAACAGCAAGAATTAGCAGAATTGTTGGTGCAGCTGAAAAAAATCTGTGTAAAGATAGAATTTAGAAGCATTATTTAACTATGTGAATAAGCAGTGTGTTTCCCCTCCACTTGCTATCAAAGACACATTTTATTATTTTCTATAACATTACTGAACCTGGTCAGGTTCTCCAGATTCAGTAAGGCTCAACCCTGAACATTTAATGAGATGAAAAACAGCTATCACATCACAGGCCCAGAGAGTCAGCTTTATCTTTTTTAATCCCCAGTGGTATTAAAAAAATGCATTATTATCTTAAATTGAAGTTTTCAACTACAAGATTTCCACTGGCCCACACAGTAAAGCAAGCTACAGAAGGTATGCTACACAGATTAGACAACAGATTCTGACACAAAGTTTAGTCTGGCATTAACAAATGCACAAAACTGATGTGGTCCACTCTAGGTCATGAAAAAATATTTTTTCATTTGACAAAATTCCCTCCAAAGCTGCAGCACAGTTAAATGCCAAGCAGCAGCCACACAAACACTTCAGCATGCTCTGCTGCAGCACCATCTCCCACATGCTAAGTCTGCCTTCATGCTGATCTCTCATGTACATTTTAATTTAAAAAAAAAGAGGAAGTAATTCATTATTGACAGAGCAAGCTCACAAACATCAGTGTCACAGCTTGATTTTGTCATTCTGCACACCCTGTTGTTTCTTTAAACCAATAAAGTAAGAACACCAAATGGGAAGATGTGAAGAGCAGAAACGTGATCCCCATTACTTGTGTTGACAAAAAAAATCGTGCAAGGAAAGAACTGTGTATCTCTCACAGAAACAGGGGAAAGGAGGAAGGAGAGACAAGATGGTTCCCAGTGTTTCAGACATCCTCATTTCCTTTTCTTTTCCCTAGATCTTGAATGCCTCTGCTCACAGCCCACCCCATGTATTTTCAAAATTATTTTTTAAAAAAGAGAAAGAGATACAAAGAAAGACAAGAAAAAGGAGAGAAGAAAATATTAGCTATCTGATCAAAGACAGGATTAAAAGACAAGTACTGGGCTGTATCCTAAGTGTATTTTAATCTGACAGTCCATCTCTTCCCCAGTTTTACCTTGTGTAACTCTGCTGCACATTCAGTACCATAAAGCACTGCAATAAAAAAACCCAATTTATGAGTCCATGCTGTACATTCACATTGTATTTGAGACAACCACCTCAGGCAATTGTCTCTCATAGCAGAGCCCCTTTACAAACAAGAAATGCAGATATTCTCAAGTGAACAAAACTAGCAACCTTTAGTTTTATAGTTTTAGCTAGAGAAAGGAAGCATGACCAATACTGATGGCAAGAAAAATCTGCACACAGATGCAGCTGTGCAAGGACATTCCAGAACAGCACTGCCATACATTGTGTTCCTTTCTGCACTCATCTTTTCCATAAGCAGCCTATGAAGTTTACAAGTCCCACATCTCTCATTCAGGCTCTTACAATGATGCATCAGAAGCTCGCAGCCCTGCTAAAACCATCCAACACTCCTGGACATGGAAACCTGCACAAAAACAAGGTCAGCAGGGTATTTTATATAAAATCCACCCGTTCTTACTTCCAAAAAACTTTTCTCCAAGAACTGTCAGATTTTCTCCTTAGAGAATCTGCTTGGTCATTGGCACAGACTGTTCCCTGGCCATTGCTGTATCTTTCTCAAGGCAATGTGGCTCACTGGGTGAAGTGGCCCTTCAGCCACCGCTCTCCCTCGTGCTTCTGGCTCACAGCACACAACCAATCCCTTGGGTCAGGCTGCAGACTCCACTGAGGTTTTGCTACCAGCAGTGCCCAGCTGTTTCTGCAGTGAAAGCCTGAGCAGCTTCATGTGGGGCTCTGAAGCCCAAGGAGGCCTCAGTGTTCAGCAGCCTGCCTTTTGGACACCAAGAGAACAGCTCACAGCTCCTCACACCTCCCACTGCCCTCCTCTGTGCTCTGCACACTGGGCTGAGCTGAACACAGTCACAGAAATGCCCTGGTGTGATGCTGACACTGTCAAACACACACACTTCAGATGTCACAAGCTGAATTTAGAATGCTACAAACACGTTCACTGCTAATTTCCTTCACAGGGTTAAATAAAATCACTGAAGGTACAGCTGCTCTTCATTCAGCCCCTAAACCTGGAACACCAAAAAACATGTCCAGAAGGAATTAAAATTGGGAAACTGTTATTTTGGAAGATGGTAAATATGCATTTGAAATACAAATTTCTATACATGCACTCACACACACCTGCCCATCGTGTAATATTTAAGATGCTTCTCCCATTTTTCCATAATTTAAGGGAACAAATTTATAAATGAAAGAGAGGGAATAAGAGAAGCAGTTTGTGGCAGTCATAGGTCACTTCTGCAATTAAGTAAATGATCATTAGAAACCATCACACTGACATGCTCATAATACAAGACACTGCTCTATGTGACAGCTTTTTCAGAAAGCCTAATCTAAAAACAATCCTGGGAGAATGCAGTATTTTTCCTCTCTCTTGCCTCATACTTGTTTTTAATTTTCTGATGTTCCAGACACAGCTCTACAAAAAAAAAAAAAGCTTATTGTGTACTGCTCTTGAGCAGCATTCTCTATCAAGCAAAACAAAGCTATGGCTCCACCAAAGGTTTGATATTCATTAATCTAAAAGCAGTTTTTTTCTAAACAGGAAGAGCAACTTTCCATATTTTTGTTACAAAGAAAAGCATGAGAATTTTCCTGCCAGTCCATACAGATTCTCTGCATAAAGAGGCAAAATCTGACATACACTGAATTCTTTTTAACTCTCATGCTCACATTTTAAGAACTGATTTCACACTATATAATGTAGGGAAGGAAATGAAAAAGCAAATTCACACAAGCAAGGCAGACAAAGAAAAATCTTCATCTGCGTTAGACAACATAATGTTCCTTTGTGGACAGTGCTGGAACATTGTGTACCCTGTCCAGCTATCAATCTTACTTGCACAGCATTGTCCTCTTTATCTCTGTCATGCAGTAACCTATAAAAATCCTAACACTCCGAAATATTTACAATACCTAATTAACTGAAGTGCACATGGCTATGTCATTTTGACATAAAAAAGGTAAATTAGCACACAAAAGAAAAATATCCAACATTCAATACTTTGTTTCTTGCAAGAGCTGAGTGTTGAAATCCTTTAGTTCATCTTAGAGGCACTGATTTACAACATGACCTCAGCTCACCTGTCCAGGTTCTCTACAAAACCAAATCTGGGGCTCCAGAAGGAGAAACATGATTTTGGGAACATTAATCTTGGTGCACATATTAGGCAGCTGATCAGAAGTTTCTCTGAAAAAACTATAATTACATTTCTAGTAAAGCTACCATACTGTCAAAAATCACCAACCATAATGTGCTATTTTTAAATCACTGGTTTAAGCCAATGGCTTAAACTATCCTTGAAACTAGTGACCTCAACACTAAATTAAGGTCATGCTTCAAATAACACACAGCAGGGCAGGAAAAACTGCAGATTTCTAATTCCTAGTTCACTGACACACATAATATTAAACAAATATATGCAAAAAAGGCAAACCAATTTATTTTCATCTTTCCCTGAAAAACAGGTAGATACATATGGATTCACAGACCAGTGTGTGACCTCCCCACCAAAGGCCATTGTATATAACAGAACAGCCAGATTGTTAAAAAAAGAAACAAACCCCACAAAGAAACAAGTAACATTGAATATAAGCTTTCATTCCCGATCTTAAATTTCAGGCAGAAAGGAATTTTTAAGTCCCAGCAGCTGGAAGTAACATGAAGAAAACCTGTGCTTTGAAGTGCTTTTTGAAGGTCTGTGATGTGAGGATCCTGAATAGCAGAAGTTCACAAAAAAACAGATCAAAGAGACATTTCCTACCACATTTTTGATAGGCAACAGGCACTCCTATGTCACTATGAAACTCAGGCTGGCACTGGGTTTTGTCACACAGATTTCTTTATTAGGATTAATGGCAGATAGCAAGGACAGGGGTGTAACAGCTACTGGCCACCACACAAAAAGGGAACAGGCCAACAGCTGAAACCCAGTGGGTTCCAGGAGATGGCTCATTTAGGCACTGCTGTCCATCACACCTCTTTTGTACCTTTGAATCAGTGCTTTTACTGCCATGCTGAAACCAGCAGTGAAAGTAACATTGTTTTCAAGCTCTCCCAGTATTTGCAGGTTTCCAGAGGTAGCACCTCCCCTCCTTATCACCTTTCCTGCACTGTCAGGAGAGTCCTTGGCTGAATTTGCAGACTGAAGGTATTTTACCTATCAGAATGAGCTGGCTAGATGACTAATACAATATTTCTCCATTGCTTTCAGCAGTATGACTTAGTGCTTTATAGATTTCCAAACCAACTTCATGACAGAAACTTGCTGCACCTACAGCAGCTCAACTGTACTTAGAGAAGCTTGACTTGAAAGAGCTTGAGCAAGAGGGACCAGGAATTGTGTCCAAGTACCACATAATCAGGACTGCCATCCCATCTCTGACATTGTCAAAGACACCACTGGAATCATGATAGATGCTTTGGTTAAAAAAAGCCAACTTTTCAAATGAAATAAACCACTTTTTTTTTCCTGAAAATAACTTGAAAAGAATAGCCATGCACCTTACCATCCACTCAGATATAATCACATCCACTTTTTCCAAAGGCAGATCAACTTCCTCGATTCTTCCTTTGACTAATGTAATAATCTTTTCAAGTTTATTTAATCTGCAAGTCAAAACATAAACAAATTAGTTTATATTTCCAATTTATGCTGTCAACAGAGCCATACTGACATCTATATTTCGCATTCCTCCTCTCACAAACTTTTTGGCTTAACTAATCAAGAAGCACTAGAATGTACTATTCCTCAGTTTTATTTCAGAGGGAACATTTCCAAGTAGCTAAAAATTGCAGCAGATTTAGTGCTGGGAGAAGATGGCAGGCAGTACATCTGTACACCTCCAACGTGCCGTGCATGCAAATAGGCAAGCTTCAGAAACCAGGAAAACAGGGAAGAAGCCAATTTAAAACTGCTGCTCCTCTTTATTTAGAAGTTGCTTCTTTCCATTTCTCCTCCTCTGACCTCCACAGCAATCAGAGCCTACTCACCACCCCAGGATGGCAGTGGAAATTAACTTCCTTACAAAGCTGCTTTGCATGACTCGGTTTTGATTTAACCAAACCAGCTGCAAAGTCACTGAGAACAGAGCTTCCCTCTACATCAGTGCTACAGCTACTGCACACTACAGGCACCCTCCCCACGGGGATTTGGGCAAAAGCACCTGCAGTGATCAGGGTTTAGCTCACACGCACGTCACGGTACAGCCGTCCTGCGTAAGGAGGGAGGGACGGGACAGGACACAGCTTTGGAAACAACAACTGCACCATGGTGAAATCAGCAAGGGTGCAATGCTTGAAATGCACTGCTTTTCCTCTTGGTAAACCACATTAGCCTTTCTTGCACTTCTCTTTATCACCGTGGCTGTTGTTACAGAGGGCAGAGAAGTACTCTCAGCACAGAAATTTATCTTCCCACCGCAGTTCTTATCGCTGCCCCTTCCCTCCCTCTCCTGATATCTTACTCTTACATTCTGTCTGGCTTTCAATGCAGACCAGTAATGACATTAAAAATTCAATCCAAGAGACAATGGAAGAACAATCACTATGAAGGGAGGGAAAGGAAAAGGTCAAAGGGCTCCCTGAACACTTGGGCTGTTGCAAAGACAAATTAAATCCTCTGCACAAGACAGTTTTCTGTTAGAGGACAGCAGTTCATTACTAAAATAATATTCAATGGTCTAAACAGAAGTAAAGTCAGAAGTTCAAAGTGAGGAATGTTAAAGAGCTACCACCCACAACAATAATGTAAGAAGAACTAAAAGAGATCTAAAGATAACTTCCTAAATGACCACATCCAAGGACATGATTTAAAACAGAGAGAAAAGGATTCATTCACTACATACTTGTTTTCAATTACAATGTTTAAAAAAACCCAAACCAACCAATGTAGTTTACACACTGTAGGAAAAACTGAGATGTCATTTAGGAAGTCTATTTCAACTTTCTATTTTAGCTTAACAGTGATGAATGACAAAAATCAAGTAATTCACTGTGCTAGAAATTTTACAGGGACTACTCACAGCAAGAAAAAGAAAAGGCAATCAATTAGTTTAAAGTAAGTTTATTTTTAAGGCTACTCAGGCTATGTATTCTGGTTCACTTACACACATGGGTGGCACTGTTTGCAGTAATTAGCATGCTAGAAACTAAACTGAATTCTGGGAAGGACAAAAGCATTGAGCACACACTTGAATCACAGGTGGAAGTGTGCCCCAACAGTCATTTTTTAAGCTACAGAGCTGTTTAGTGCTCCAATAAATATTTGTTATTCCACTGCAACTTTGTCAGCTTTATTCCTTTAGGAAAAGTAGCTTTAAACAGACAAATAAATGGTTTTGATGTGAGCTGCAGACTTTAATGTGAATTGCACCTTGTATAGGAGAAAGTACCTCTAAATGTGCAGCCTTACTGATTATTTGCTGCTTACTTCAAGGGACAATTCATCACTCTTAAGAGTTTTGATTCATTGCTTTTCTTAGAGGCCTGCCCTTCTCCTCCCCAAAGAATAATACACACTGACTGCTACTTCTACTCTCCCCTAAGTATAAATAACACTCAAAAGACTTTGTGCACTTGTTGAAAGTTAAAACAGCCCCAAATTTGTCATCTAGTACATTAGATATAAAACACTATTTCACATCTGCAACCATTCTGAAGATGTCAGGAACTCAGAGGAAAGGTTCTCTTTAAGGAATGAGTTCTTGTGCCAGAGAAGTATTTTAGTCAAACATTCACCTAAGGTTCAACATGGTGCTTTTCCCAAGCAGATATCTGAGTAATTTTACAGCACCCAAGTGTGCAGTGCTGCACCACCAATGTGTGAGTGGTACCTAACAAATTCCCCACAGACAACATTACTTCACTCCCAAATTCTTCAGTATCTACCTGGATTTTATTCTCACAGTTGCTCTTACAAAAATCATCCTAAATGAAAAAACATACAGGCTTCAGCTATCAACAGTGCACATGGACATTACACTCCTCCTACCTCACCCTAGGAAATCCTTTGGAAGTCTCCAGGCGTCATTGCTTGATTTTCACACATGCCTGGCCTCCCTAAATATCCCCCACAGGCAAGTTTGTGACACGTGGAGGGGATGGATGAACGAGGAGATGGGTCTGGGCCATGAGGCTCAAGAGTTGAGAGGAGGAGTACAAATCCTCACTGGTAGCCAGGTACCAGAGGTGTCCCTCAGGGCTCAGTGCTGCTTCTGATATTAATGAACACCTTTAGAGACCTAACTGGACAAGATGCACCCTCAGCACTGCTGAATTAGGGGAGAGCAGTTGACAGTTTTATTTTCTGTAACACAGACAAATTATGGAAATTATTTTAAATTCCTATAAAGAAACAGAAAACTAACAACCACAACTTCTCCTACCTGATGATGTCCATGGCCTGATAGATGATTTCAGATTGGTCAACTCCAATCACTTTCTTGGCACCCGCTCTGGCAGCAAACATGGAGAGAATTCCAGTTCCACAGCCAACATCCAAAACCACCTGAAAGGAAGAAACGAAAGCAAAACAATCTTATTTTCTTTGCTATGATTTTTCTACACTTCTTTCTACATCAGTGAGATGGCATATTCCAACAGAAGGCATAAAGCCTTGCTGTGACATGCAGAGATATCCAAGTCACACTGCAGGTCTAACTCCCACTCTAGCACCTTTTCCAGGCAGACAATGAAGCCCAAGAATTCCAGCTGCAATTAACCCAGTCCCATGGGAAACAGCAGCAAGCAATTGTGTGGGAAACACCTACAATGTTACATGAAGAGAAACAAAAGGAAATTATAGCCTGAGCAATTTTCATCACTGAATCACTAATAATTGAGCTGAGAAAACATATTCTAGCTGCAGTTTTTAATTAAAAAGTCTATTCAGAAACTTTATTTAGGAATCCTCTGCCAGACATGGGCACACTGCCTCAAAACAGCTACGGTTCAAGATGACTAAATTTTAAAATGGTCACTGGCACACTGGAAATATTTTCTGTTTAGCACTATTTATAATCAAAATAGAGCGAAAAAATAATCCAGTTAAGATGGAATCCCTAGAGTTTTCATGAAAGAGTGAATTTCACCACTACAGCTGGAAAAAGTATGCCATAAGATCCATGAAAATGCACGGGGTTTTGTATATCACATGTCAGCTACTACAGGAAGACTGAAAAGTTAAAAAATGTGAAGCAACCAGGAAAAGAGCACCAAATTTATGACTAAGTGGTGTTGAGTTGCCAGCAGTTCTAAACTTCACAGATATTTTACTAAGTAGCATTTTTCAGACCTCGCTATCACAACACTGTATTTCTTGTAACTGCTGGAAATTCTCAACAGCTACAAACCTAAAGAATGTGTTACAGTAGATCTTTAAGCTGAGTTCCAGGCTTGATGTTTTCACAGAATTATTGGAGCTGAAAGGCATCTCTGGAGATTCTGAGGGTGTATTTTACTGGATTGGCCAGATTATCAATGGTCTTATTGTTAGACTCATATCTGATATAGCTACGTTTTACTCATGGTGTAAAAAAACTCACAGCACCAAACCCAAAAATGTTCTGAAGTCTGAAAATCAAAATAAGTTTTCTAAACACTACGTAGAGCCACTCATCTCATGTACAGCATTTAAGCATGAACAGAACCAAAACTGTAAAGAAAGAACTTACTTTCCCATACATAAGACCTAAAATGGAAGTACAGCTTAAAACATGTTTAAGTTAACAAGAACACTGAGTCAGAATTACCAGTCACAGCAAGAATTTGTTAGAAAGGAAAACTGATTTCACTATCTCTTTCTCCTCACAGCACAGAGTGCTGTTAAACCTACCCTCACAGCTTTCATTACATTACATTAAACATTCTTCCAAAGACATTTTACAAAATCTTCCCATTCTACAAAATATTTTTAAAAATACAAAAAAATAAAGCAATAATGTACCCTGCTGCTGATACACTTTCCAGCTTATCACCTACTGATCACTCTTGCTTTGGCATAAGAAAACCTTGCATTTCACCTGGCCAAGAGCAGTAAGGCAAATACTGGGACGCTCTGCCCCTTCCTTGTATACAGTTCTGTACATTCTGAGGATGGATACAGAACAAAGATCCTGAAGGCAGCATGAACAAAACCAGATGTTCACCCTCAGCAGTACAGCATAAGGGAGCTGCTGCTGTGGTGGTCTGGGAAGCAGTGACTGCAGCACTGACACCACCTGTCTCTGTACAGCCACTCAGAACCTGGAAACAGACCAAAAACCATCAGTGTTATGGCTTTTTACAGCAGCTTCTGCAGAGGGAATTCGTGGATAGAGTTACTTGTTCCACCTGCAACTCTTTTGTAGCCTTGTTTCAAAAGGAGTCAACTCTGCAACTCAGAAATGAGAGAAATCCCTAAACTGTGAATCTGCTGGAGACAGGAATAGAAAATAAAAATCAATATTCTTGCAGCTGCTGAAATCTCCCACCCTCAACATCACCTAACATTTCACCTATGGTAGTTAACAAAATCACTGAGCCATGACAGGTGGAAGTCACAGCCAAAAATAAACCACTGTGAAAGAATCATCTTGATGTACAGCTGCATGAAAGAGAGCAATCACCACAAATTGGAAAAAAATCAAAACAGACACCATGCTGGACAGCTGCCCTGGTCACTTAAAAACCCAGATGGAACTCATCTAGCCTTAGGCAGGGGATGGGATGGAAAGGAGGCACGGGAGGGAAAACAGACAGGCTGGAATATGTGTGAGAAGGGAAAGACAAGCACAGTGATCACCAATTAGCCTGAGGACAAGGGTCTACAGCCCACATGTTCTTGCAGGGATCACATATGGCCTCTCAGCAAAGACCTGAGCACCTGCACAGGTGATTTCCCTACACCACAACACACTGCAGCTCGACATGCTCCTCTGCAGCCTGAGCAAAACTGATAGCCTGCCTTCAGTGACAGCCTCCCTTAAACTCAGAGAAACAGGAGGCCAGGGACCTTGGCCAACTAAATTCATTTCATCAATGAACTCTTAGTGGGACAGCAGTTTAAAAGCTTCTTTTACTTCCTGAATATGGCACTGAGGCTTGCCTCAGATTTCAGTCTTACAATGAAAACTAAGCAAGGCAACAGTACTTTAGTAAATTATTTTTCCACTCAAAAATACTCTCATTGTAAAATGGACCACACTTCCTTTTACTGAGAACAGCCACCTTCATTACTCCTGCCAGGTAATCTGAATTGCCCCATTCTCATCTCAAATACATTTGACAGGTTCAAAACAAAGGCAGCAAGCAGGATTTGTTCTAGTTTTAATAATTTATTTTGAAAGCTGAGACAGAACAAACTAATTGGCTGATTCTGAATAAAATAATAAACCAACCTAGATACTCTTTATCATCTATCGGCATGCAATCACACCTCTTTAGTATCCTAAAGGTTAGGATGCAGACTTGCATCAAAAGTGAGCATAAATATTCAGCTCTTTGAACAAGCCCCTCCCAAACCACCTCATAATAGTCCACTCAGAAAAAAACAAAAAGCATCAGTAGCTATTTTCTAGGGAGGACTACCATAACAGAGTTCTAGGAAATGCAGTAACAGACTTTTTCCTAATTTTTTTTTTAGTTGTTATTAAAATTAAAGGGAAAACAGCCTTTGGAATTTTCATTCATTAGTACAGTCTGAGAGCATTACACAAATACTTTAAGTTAAACAAAGTATCCTATACAGCTCCTTCAGCAGAAGTCTGTAACAGATGTCACTTCAAAGCCACATTTCTGCAGCAAACTTCATTTATTCTCTAGCAACGTCCCAAGAGAAAGCTGCATCATGTGGCCAGACACAAAGTTAAGCAGGACACTGCTCACAGGGGTGGGGCACACAGGGAACTCAAAGCAATCCAGATTCTGTCTTTCAGTTCAACCTCAACACACCACAATGGGTTTGGATGCACCCTGAATGTGAGGGAACCTTGATCAATAAACTGCTGCAAAAAGCACGTTCAGAAATCAGTTTGTGTGTGTTGGGATACTTGAGCTTTTCTTCAGAGCAGCTGAATGCCTTTACACCAGAGTAAGCACACACAGTGCCTGAGCTGTCTCCTGAGCACAGGCATCTCCTCCTGGGGCTGAAGCACCATTGACTCTAACAGTTACTCCATGGTTTGTTTTCAACGTTCCCAGTGTCCATGCAGCACAGGAGACACACTATCCATCATGAAAAATTACTGTTCCACAAGGCCTCACATTTTGTGTAACTTCAGATCAGCCTTAACCTGCAAAAACCTGCAGTTATCAATTTTAGGGGCTAAAATGTGAAACTACATTTCTCTGGGGAAAGTTTTCTTTCCTTTATTGATCTTTCTGCTTTGTTGGATGAGCTGCCCACCTACACAGTCACCTGGTGGCATAATTCCATGACACTTTTGCTTGTTCTCTCCCTATAATCAAAGAGTTTAGAAATGTTTAGTAGAAACAGCTTGTGACATGAATTGAGGCAAAAAAGGGAAGAAAAATATTTACTTTTTTTTTTGCTATAGCTGCCAATTGAAAACTAAGGTAAGCCATACAAGGACTAGGCACTGTCAAACACTGAAATACTTTCTGTCAGGACAGAACTGCTGTCTCACCTCTCCTACAAAGGAAGGCTCAGAGGACTGGGATTGCTCAGCCTGGAAAAGAGAAGGCTTTGGGCTGACCTAATCGTTGCCTTCCAGTACCTGAAAAGAGCCTAAAAGAAAGATGAAGAGAGACTCTCCATAAGGGCCTAGAGTGACAGAACAAAGGGGAATGGATTTAAATGAACAAGAATAGGCTTACATAAGATACCAGGAAAAAATTCTTTCCTGTGAGGGTGATGAGGTCCCAGCACAGGTCACCTAGAAAAAGTGTGAATGCCCCATCCCTGAAAAAAACCATTCAAGGCCAGGTTGGATGGGGCTCTGAGCAACCTGGTCTAGTGGAAAGTATCCCTACCTAAGGCAGAAGGATTGGAACTGCATGATCCTGCAGGCCCCTTCCAACCCAAACCATCCTATGATTCTATAAGCTCCAAGCACAACAAGCTCATTAGAAACAGCCAGCAGAAATACAAAAGACAAGAGGATTATTACTGTACAGGGGTCATAACCACTGTAAGATCCTATCACTGAATCCCTCCTCACTGCAAATGAAGCACCAGCTCACAGTTGCAAGCCTTTTAACAATAACCACCCAGTCTGGAGAGAGGAAACAGCACTAATTCAAAAAAAACAGTTCCACAGGAATTCTTTCCCAGCCCTAATTACACAGGGCTTCCAGGACGTTTGTACTGTATCAGGCATACATAGAAATTCACTTAATCCTGGTAAAGAGCCCTCAGAGAGATTGCACATAATATCCTCAACTAGAGAGGCTCAACTTCACCCCGCCAGGCTAATTAATGAGCTCCCTGCCACGGCACACAGCACAATGACAACAGAGATCAGCACTGCTCTTATCAGCAAGCTGCACCCTCAGCAGCTCCCCACCACTGACACGGCCAGAGCGCACCAGATCAAACCCTGGCACTGGAACCTCCATCCCCAGAGCTGCAGAGCAGCTAACTGCAGCTTTTCTACCACTGGAGACACAACAAACCACAGGAATGCCTGGATTGCTGAGCAGTTTACCCACCTTGTCCTTGAAGATGTGTGGGTTCTGATAGATGAAGCCACGGTAGCTCTCCGTACGCACTTTATCCTGGCAGCCAAAGAACAAAGAGGGGTCACTTTTCTGCTTGGCCACAGCATACAGTTCAAAAATGCTGAACACCTTGCTTTCTAACCTGGCCTACAGATGCTTTGCACATACTGTACTTACATGGCACTGCAATCATGGCACTTCTGAATGATAATATTGCAGAATTTACTGCAGCAAATGAAGCCACTTGCCTCAGCTGGAGGAAAAATAAGGAACTATTTTATGGTTTCCTCATTCTGCCTTCTCTTTTGAATGTTTCAATGATCTTAATACCTTCATCACTAACAAGGAACAGCAGTAATAGAGTGACAATATTACAGCAACTTAAATAGAAACCAGCTTAAATAGGAAATTGTGAAAATTTCAATCACATGCTCATAAAATGTTTTGTATCATTTTATTCTCTGACATCCCTGTGACATGGAAATTTCTGTAAAAAAAAGTTATGCATGAAATTAACTTGGTTTTATTTCTGAACAAGCTGCAGATTTGCAATCCTGATGACAAGCTAGTAGCTAAAGCTATACAGCCCATTTGCTGAAAGTCCAACACAGTAAATAAGTTTGACTGAAATACAACAGGGCCAGAGAAGCTGCAACATTTTCAAGCCTAGAACAAAACAAATATAGTGTCTTAGTATAAAAAAGCCCCAGCATAGCTCAGTTTACCAGCAAGGTAATCTGTTAAAACACTGATTCTCTTAACATGCATCAGCAGGTACACAAATTGACAGCCAAGTACAGGTTTTGGAGTTGCTGTCACAGTTCAAGTGTTACAGACAAATAATATCAGCAATTTTTTGTCTAGTGTAAAAAATGCTGAAGTAAAAAATCCTAGTACTTTCATTAAATCTAGGGGATTTTTCTACTACAGCAAATTGAGAATTTCTAGAAATAACAGAGAAACAGAAATTTTCTACAGTGAGAAAGAACAAAGTCTATTTTAATAAAAGAACAAGATTAAAAACAGTGACAGGAACATTTTTATGACAATAAAAATTTTGGAGACAAAAAATTATCTTGAGGCTTGAAAATCCTAAAATGCAGCTCTAGGTCTAAAAGTACAATCACACACAAAACCCAAAGAAGCAGCTGGGGTTTATTTTAGAAAATTCTGCTTTAAAGTACTGCGTAATTAATATTAATAACAGAACTATGACCCTTTAAAACCATATTGGTTTGCTATGATGCTCAGAGCAACTATTTTTAGTACTTCACTTCTACTGCAGTACGTATTAGGATTTGCTCGGAGGACCAAAAAAGTGCAAAAATAAATAATCAATTGAGAAAGCAGCCAGCTGGAAAGCTTTCAGCCTTGCAGCCTGCCCCTCCCATGGCTTCAGCACCGCCCCAACCCAAAGCAGCTGGAGCCACAGCCAAGCACTTTGGGATTCCATTCACCAATCCCCTTTTCCACTCAGCTTTTCCATGTAATGCTTTCTTGGTTTAAGTAAAAGGGTAAAAAGTTTTATTAAGATGACAGCCAAGAAATTCTCAAACACAAAGGCAGAGTAAGGGAAACACCAGTGACTCAGCAAGTGTGAAGTAATAATGTTCTTGCTCCACCTCTCAGGTACCTGCAGAAAAATACCCCAAATTGAAATTTTCTGTCTTACCACTACCAGGCATAAGGATAAAAAAGGTTTCAGAAATGGGCTTACAATTCAGACAGCAAGACTGCTTTCTTAAAAATGTTCATGTAGTAAGCCACTGTATTTATGTAAATAAGGTAAACAGGAAAAAAACCCAAAGTGAATGCCTTGCATGAAGAAAAAATTTCAGTGTGCACACAATAAAAGTAATCCTTTTCCTATGTTTTGGAAAGTCAAAAGTCCTCTTAAAAGCATTCTGACAAACATACCCTTAAATCAGTAAAATACAATTTTGTACCAATCTCCTTGTGCAGAGATGCAGATTCACTGTACACTTTACTTGCCAACAGAAAGGCTTCCTCATCCTATACCTACATTATCTCAAATGACAGCTTTACACAGCTGTAAAACCAAACACCTATCTTTTTATTTATCTTCAAGTTACATTTCAGTTGTATTTTCACTCACCATCCATTTCAGAAAACATTTTTCTAGTTCTGCAGCCATCTCTGTGCTTCTGTAAAATCTCCTCCCCTTAATAATAACCTCACAGTCACACTACCCTTAACACATACTCATGTGTATTTCTGCACTGGGGTCACTGAATGATTCACAAAGCTGAAAGCTTTATATGCCAGCTGCAGGTACAAATTCACTGCACAGCTCTGTATTCTGCCTCGACTTTAGACAGGAATGTTTATTTATTTATGCCTTTAAATGATAAAACTGTTTATAACACTCACAACTATGACATTTTCTCTGAAAGGAAGCATTAAGACATTTTAATTTACAAAAGTTAATTTTAAGCTGTTGGGCTTTCTGCTTGTTTTTTCTTATTTTAAAGTTAAAAGGGCATACATAGGTTTGCCTTAGAGAAGTTTTGAGCATAAACTTTTTTTAATCTTTAGCATATGAAAGGAACTGCTTCAGCATGTTCATGAGCATGACAGTTCGTTGCCATGCTATCGATTCACCCAACCATGCACAAGTAACATTTTCTGTTTACAAACTGCAAGAGAAAACCACAATATTTGAGAAAAGGTCTTGCCTAATAAATTTCAGTTATAAGGAAAACGTAAAGCTGGAGAAAAATATTCACTGTCTGTACTATGTTTTATCCTTCACCTTTTAAACAACAGGAAAAAGCTGCTTTTGGCAAGGTAGGGCTGTGGCACAGGTACTGTACTATCAACACAACTGTAAATGATTTTCTGTTCCTAATGCCTCCTGTAAACAGAGCTTACACAAAGGAAATAAAACTGAAAAATGATCTCTTAGTCCAAGCATCAGCAAAAAAACCTCTCCTGGACAGAAAGGGTTAAAAATGCAGCTGCTCTGCAGTATATTCGTGGGCACACAGCCCACTTCATTCCACCTCTCCTCTTCAGTCCCAGGAAGGTGCAGTGGCGATGGCTTTCTGACCTTTAGCATCTCCTCGTGTATGCCATAGTGCCCATAGGAGCTGAAGTAAACGCCATCCTCATCCTCCTGCAGCTCTGCAATGGCGCTGCATGGCGCGCTGCTCCTGACATCCGTGCTCATCACAAAGTCCTGAGCAAACTGTCTGGAATCAATGGGAAACAGACCCTTGAGACGTGTTTATGGCACCATGGAAAGGAGGCTGGGCAGGGGGAAAGGGCTCGGGAGAGAGCAGCAATGGATGCAGGCTGCCCTGGGGCTGGGCAACACGGGCAGCAGCAGCAGCTTTAGGTGAGCACATCCTCCCTCTGCAGGCTCCTCACGGCTGCTGCAGCACCCTGCAAGCAGCTCTCAGCAGTGAGACATTGGGGGGCAGTTTCTATTTCTGAGGCAGAATTATCTGTTTTGAACTTGCTGGTATGAAAGCCAGCACTGCAGTGCCAAGGTGTTTCAGGCTGGATAATGCAGACATGGACTCAACACAAAGAGCACAAGGACTGCAGCCCACACGGCACTGGGTGACTACTGGAAGGGAGAAGGAAGCATTTTGAAATTGAGGCATTTGGGTGAAAAGAAAAAAGAGCTTAAAATTCAATTTATTACTTGGATTTTATGCTGCTTATTTTCCCTCCTCCCTGCTCTTGCATTCCTTCAACACAAAGAAAGGCTGAGGGAGTTGGGATTGCTCAGCTTGGGGAAAAGAAGCCTCCAGGGTGAACCCACTATGCCTCTTAGTTCCTAAAAGGGCTACAAGAAAAATGGACAGGGACTTTGGACAAGGACAAATGGCTTTTAAACTCAAAGACTGTAGGTTTAGCCTGGATATTAGGATGAAATTTTTTACTGTGAGGGCAGTGAGGCCCCAGCACAGATTGCCCAGAGAAGCTGGGGATGCCCTTGGATCCCTGGAAGTGTCCAAGGAGAGGCTGGATGGGGCTCTGTGTAACCTGGGAGGTGCTCCTGTTTGGAACTGGATGAGCTTTAGGGTCTCCTCCAACTCAACCACTCTGTGATTCCATGTTCCCATTCCTCACAGCAGGTTGGATGACAAAATACACAAATCAAGGGGTTTATAATGAAAACACTATTAGACATTAATAAGCAGATCATACTACACCTACAATGGAGTGAAAAAGCAAACACTTCAGCCAGACAATATTCCCACAAGGTCTACAGCCCAACAGCAACAAAAGCTGCATCCTAGACCACTCCAAAGCCTCTGACACTCACCTTTAACAGCACCCATAAATGGGACCTTCACATATAGAAACTGTAGGGAACAATCTCATTACCAGTATCTTCCTTATAGAACAAAACCAAAAATACTATTTCACTCCTAATATTTCAAATACTTCCCTGCTCAGCTAGTTTGGATGGGGAAAAGAATATGGTAAGGGATTTTGTATTGAAATTTTGTCAGTTTCAGAAACTTTCTATGTTTTTTAACACAGAAATGGTCTGGATCTTTTTTAATACTGCTCTTTACCAAAGTACGTTGCATTTTCTTTACTTTCATACAAATATCCACACGATACAATTTGAAACTTCCATAAAATTGATTCTGTGACATACAATTACATATAGTTATCACTGTGTGAGACTTAAATGATTTAATTCAAAATTATTTAAGCCAGTAGTTCCTCTAATATATGCATGCAACACAAGCACTGAAGAAATTCCAAAGACAGAGCTGTCCTGCTGGCTCCTTAATCAAGAAAAAAGATAAGTAAAAACAAAAGCCATCACCTCTAAAGAGGTGACAGATTAAAAACTCGGCATAGACAAGCTGTGCTCTGAAGTCTCTAAGTTATATCTAACGCTAGAGATGATCTGATTTATAGAAATGTTACTGTCATTATTTCCCAGAGGTTTACCTGAAAGGGAGNGCTTAAAATTCAATTTATTACTTGGATTTTATGCTGCTTATTTTCCCTCCTCCCTGCTCTTGCATTCCTTCAACACAAAGAAAGGCTGAGGGAGTTGGGATTGCTCAGCTTGGGGAAAAGAAGCCTCCAGGGTGAACCCACTATGCCTCTTAGTTCCTAAAAGGGCTACAAGAAAAATGGACAGGGACTTTGGACAAGGACAAATGGCTTTTAAACTCAAAGACTGTAGGTTTAGCCTGGATATTAGGATGAAATTTTTTACTGTGAGGGCAGTGAGGCCCCAGCACAGATTGCCCAGAGAAGCTGGGGATGCCCTTGGATCCCTGGAAGTGTCCAAGGAGAGGCTGGATGGGGCTCTGTGTAACCTGGGAGGTGCTCCTGTTTGGAACTGGATGAGCTTTAGGGTCTCCTCCAACTCAACCACTCTGTGATTCCATGTTCCCATTCCTCACAGCAGGTTGGATGACAAAATACACAAATCAAGGGGTTTATAATGAAAACACTATTAGACATTAATAAGCAGATCATACTACACCTACAATGGAGTGAAAAAGCAAACACTTCAGCCAGACAATATTCCCACAAGGTCTACAGCCCAACAGCAACAAAAGCTGCATCCTAGACCACTCCAAAGCCTCTGACACTCACCTTTAACAGCACCCATAAATGGGACCTTCACATATAGAAACTGTAGGGAACAATCTCATTACCAGTATCTTCCTTATAGAACAAAACCAAAAATACTATTTCACTCCTAATATTTCAAATACTTCCCTGCTCAGCTAGTTTGGATGGGGAAAAGAATATGGTAAGGGATTTTGTATTGAAATTTTGTCAGTTTCAGAAACTTTCTATGTTTTTTAACACAGAAATGGTCTGGATCTTTTTTAATACTGCTCTTTACCAAAGTACGTTGCATTTTCTTTACTTTCATACAAATATCCACACGATACAATTTGAAACTTCCATAAAATTGATTCTGTGACATACAATTACATATAGTTATCACTGTGTGAGACTTAAATGATTTAATTCAAAATTATTTAAGCCAGTAGTTCCTCTAATATATGCATGCAACACAAGCACTGAAGAAATTCCAAAGACAGAGCTGTCCTGCTGGCTCCTTAATCAAGAAAAAAGATAAGTAAAAACAAAAGCCATCACCTCTAAAGAGGTGACAGATTAAAAACTCGGCATAGACAAGCTGTGCTCTGAAGTCTCTAAGTTATATCTAACGCTAGAGATGATCTGATTTATAGAAATGTTACTGTCATTATTTCCCAGAGGTTTACCTGAAAGGGAGCAGATGATATTCTGGGCAATAACCTCCAGCACGAACCACTGAATTACAGCATTTAGACTACTAGAATGCAACTGACTCACCTGTCCATAATTTAAAACTGTGCTGCTTCAGCAGATCTACATCTGGCTATTTTGGCTGCCAGCTGACCCCTGCTCAATTGAAGAGGTTGCACTGAGAAAGAAAAATTAAAGGCTCCCTCTTACAAGAGCAGATAACTTGATATACTTAAAAAAAAAAATCTGTAAGCCTCACTGAAGTTCAGAGAGCTCAAATTGCTACTGATAACCTGCGAGGATTTTTTTTGTTTTAAATGAAAACGAATGGAACATAAAAAAGCAAAAAGACACACCCAAAATACCCCCAAGTTTTTGAAGCACAATGATAAATTTCTTTAATTCTTGCTGTTTATGATCAATTAAAGCATAATGTATACAGAGATCCCAGAAAAACACTGTGTGCAAAATTCAAACTCATCTGAAGACAAAATGGATCCTTTTTGACATAAATAATTGTTCACAGCTAGGAGATTTGAATACATTTAATATTTTGGTGTACTTAGTTCCCTGTAGCTCCAAGTGTGTACTACCAAAATGCACAACACTCAAACTTTACAACACAAGGGTTTTCTGATTAACCTCTCCCACAAAAGAAGATGAATTATTTTTTCAAGTCTCTTAAATATAATTTCAGTTCCTCAGTGCCCAGCCAGTGTGATCTCATGCTTGTAGGGGATTTAAATGAAGTGTATATTTCTGTGTTATCCATGAGCATCATCAATCCACATGCAGACCTCAAGATTTAGAAGTAGCTACAGGGATGTCCTGACTGCATATTCTTACTACCCTCATCTGATACCAAAAACATAAGTAGCTGAAAAAGGCTGATTTATTAATTCCACTGAGAGTTTCTCCAAACTGCAAAGGAACTTTACTGACAACTACTGTTTGAAGCCAACTCTGAACATCTCTGGAGTCCTGTATTTAATTTGCTCTCTCTCTTCTCCAGTGTGTGCATCTTCAGTGTTCTAATGCCTACCTAAAGAATTAACAGAAAGGCATCTCAAAAAACAAAGAGCAGTCTAAAGGAAAAAACCTGAGTGATGTGCTTGCTTAGCTCTCCTAAGCATACCTTGTCCTTTCAATCTGTGCAGGTTTTTGTGCAGTTTTTACTAACCATCTACAAGAAATTTACTAACCATCTGCAACAGACAAGTCAAACCTACAATCCCATCCCAAGGTCAGTTTCATGGTTACATTCCGCTACTTCCTCAATTTCTGTTTGTCTTTGAACATGACCATCTCATCTAAAACACATCAAACAAAAACAGCCCCAAACTTCAGTTCAGACACTTACTTCATCTTCTGAAGATCATCTTGTGCTCTAGCCAAGGCTGCTTCTGCAGCTCTGGCTCTCTGCTCCGCATGCTTTAACTGTTCCAGGAGCACCATGGTGTCACTTAAGCCATTAGAAGGCAAAACTTTCACAGGTTCACAAAGATCTTCTATGTCTGATGAAACAGGGAGGAAAAAGAATACCTACCAATCATGTTTATGATCTGTTGGCAGCAGATCATGAACACTTCATGCTCTCTTTGTCTTTGGATGCTCTACACAAGCCAGTTGCTTTACAAAAGGCACAACTGAATTTGACAGGGCTAACTACAAAACACAAGAAGCAATTCTTCTGCCTAGGCAGAAGAAGCAAACATGCTAGAAGCAGGGTCTAAGTTAAGGCAAATAAATCCACAATTCAGGCTTCCTTAAATACCAGTGTTTGATTATTTCTAGACGAGACATTTGGTTTAGACATAATTAAATTAGATACAATTAGTATGTAGACTTTCTCAGATACATAAATCGAGTAACAGTGACAATGCTTCACACGTCAGAAACTCTGACAATACCACATTTACCCCACAAAGCAGCATTCACACTGAAGCAATTAATTACCAAACTGAAGAAGGAGATCATCTTCAAGTTCTGGTTTCAAATACTCCTCTCCTTCCCAAGGCAGTGGGCTGCTGAGAGAACTCAAATATGCTGCAGTTGGTTTCTAGACAGGAGAAGAACACATATACTAAGTTCCTTTGAAAACACCAGCCCTCCAGTTTCATTCAAGAAAACAAGGCAAAGACGTGCTCATTCACACAGTGAAATACGCAGGGTATTCTGAGGGAGCTTTGCAGCAAAGGCTGGCAAAGCCCAGGCAGCTCCAGGACCAAGGAATTCTGTGCAAGCAGTAACGCACAGCACATTGACAGATGCTGAAGGAGACCTGCAGGATTGCACTGCTCTCAGGAACCAAGTCCACTCAGGTGTTTGGCTAACCAAAAAATCCAAGCTACTAATCCTGTCAGGCTCTACCATGAACAGCACTGTGGGAACAGAAGTCAGAAACACTGTACTGTCTCTCCTGTTTGCATCCAGTTCATATTTGGTTAAGAAAAGAGAAGTCAGTTTTGGACTTGAGTTTTTGCCTGTGTTTACACAGTTATGCAGTAAATAACTACTCGAGGATTTAAGATATGAAGACTGAAGTAAAAACTACTTAGTAAGGTAAGATGGTATTGAGTTTTAACCTAAACTTTAAGGGACTAATGAAGGACCAAAGTCACAAGACACACAAAATATATGAAGGCCTACCTTAAAACTGTAGGTTCCCATTAGCTTTCCTGACTCAGGTATAATTTTAGCAGAGTTTTAACTTTTGTAACTTGAGGGATCAGCTATTGTCCTTACTAAGTAGGGATCTGGCCAGCTCACACCCTCAGGCAAGGTTTTTACATCAACACACATGCAAGGACTGAGAAACTTCAGTTCTTGAGAAATGAACCCATTTCTGAAGTGAGACAGCAGAGTCAAAGGCCCAAAGACCCTGAATAAAACAAGATGATACTATACAGCATGGAGGCTTTATGCAAATCTCAACATCCACTTCTGAAAATAAAATTTCACATTAATTAAATATGTTTACAATTAAAACAGCCTCATATCTAGATAAATGGCTCAACAGCTACTTTAATTCCCATGATTTCTTTTTCTAAAACCTCAATACAAAATCTCACACTATTATTAGAAATGGGCAAACTGAAAGCACATCACTATTCTCCAGAGTCATAACACAGAAGTAGTAGGTGGCATACCTACCTTTAACCTGACAAAGTTTATTAGCTTAATGTATCCATAAAAATCGAGTCCTGAGCGGAAAAAAAAAAAGGGGAGAGCATTTGTATTACAGAAAAACCACATTTTACAGTTAAGTTAATACTAATTACCTGTTCCATTGGAAATTGTTTCAAACTTCCCCTTGGGTGTACACCACTATGCAGCGCACTCTTCCTATCTTAAGTATCTGTGTTCTTCTTCTCTTTAGGACTAACCTGTTGTTATCTTGCTGTTGTATTTCATATTTCTAAAGTCCTGTACTTTCTTGGTGATATTTCTCAGGGGCAGTTCTTCACAGCACAGACTTCTCCTGCTTGTTGCTGCTTCCTAGTCACAACTCCTTCCAAGCTCTCCCTAACTGGCCAAGCCCACCCCCTTTTATCCCAGTTATCTTCACTAGCTACAGCTGCAGCCCAATTAAGGACATCACAGCTGCAGCCCATCAAAAACAACCAGGGCTTATCAGGGCAAGGCCTATATACAGATATTCAAATATAATACAGATAATCAAATACAATACAGATATTTTACTAGGACTCCTACTATACTAACCCAGGAAATCCTCACCCTCAGAGCAAATACATTTGCCACAAATTAAGAATGGAACACATCCAAATGGGAACTCTGGACAGGGATTTCATTCATTTGGCAAGCAAGTACATCAGGACAGCCACTCTTATCTCCTTCCAGCTACCTTGATGACATTTTAGGCTGCTGTGCTCCCCTGTTCATATTCTTAGCTTTCTACTTAAAAGAATGTAAACTGATGCTACTCACCAAGAATACCCACCAATATTGATTTAAAATTGCCACCTTGGCAAAAGTAATAAGAGTTTAACTGTGTTCTGTCCCCAGGAACAGCAAACATAAACCCAAAATACTGTTTCTTGGATTTTAGACAGAAAACAGATCAGACTAGATCTTAGGATATATAATGACTGCTCCAAGTGACAGCCAACCTTAAACTTGACTAAAAAGAATTTAACAGTCATGGGAGGGAAAGCCTCCCTGTGATCACCTGAAGCCATGGGGCTCTGCTAAATGCTGAGCCCAACAACAGCATCACTGGTCAGGCAAGAGCAGCCAGCAGATCNTGTACTTTCTTGGTGATATTTCTCAGGGGCAGTTCTTCACAGCACAGACTTCTCCTGCTTGTTGCTGCTTCCTAGTCACAACTCCTTCCAAGCTCTCCCTAACTGGCCAAGCCCACCCCCTTTTATCCCAGTTATCTTCACTAGCTACAGCTGCAGCCCAATTAAGGACATCACAGCTGCAGCCCATCAAAAACAACCAGGGCTTATCAGGGCAAGGCCTATATACAGATATTCAAATATAATACAGATAATCAAATACAATACAGATATTTTACTAGGACTCCTACTATACTAACCCAGGAAATCCTCACCCTCAGAGCAAATACATTTGCCACAAATTAAGAATGGAACACATCCAAATGGGAACTCTGGACAGGGATTTCATTCATTTGGCAAGCAAGTACATCAGGACAGCCACTCTTATCTCCTTCCAGCTACCTTGATGACATTTTAGGCTGCTGTGCTCCCCTGTTCATATTCTTAGCTTTCTACTTAAAAGAATGTAAACTGATGCTACTCACCAAGAATACCCACCAATATTGATTTAAAATTGCCACCTTGGCAAAAGTAATAAGAGTTTAACTGTGTTCTGTCCCCAGGAACAGCAAACATAAACCCAAAATACTTTTTCTTGGATTTTAGACAGAAAACAGATCAGACTAGATCTTAGGATATATAATGACTGCTCCAAGTGACAGCCAACCTTAAACTTGACTAAAAAGAATTTAACAGTCATGGGAGGGAAAGCCTCCCTGTGATCACCTGAAGCCATGGGGCTCTGCTAAATGCTGAGTCCAACAACAGCATCACTGGTCAGGCAAGAGCAGCCAGCAGATCAGATCAGATCACATCAGATCAATCATGCAGTGTCTGGTTCAGGTCAATCAAGTAGGCAGTGAGGAATCAGCACAAGGCAGCAAAGTTCAATCTCACTTTTATCACTGGCTGAGAGCTTTACTGGTAGAAAAGGCATGCAGGAAGCAGCCAGCATTAAGAAAATGTATAAGCCTTTTTCTACAAAAGCTCATCTTATTCAATCTTGGAAGCTTCAACTGCGAACCAGGAGATCAGTTACAAACGAGTTAATATCTGCAATTTATTATACATGAGATACTCATACACAAAAGGAAATGACAAATCATGAAAAGAAACTTACCGTGTTTCTGGATCACATCACTAATATCAAACTGATGCTCTGTTTTGCAGTGGGAGAACACAGCTTCAGCAGAACTAAACAGCCTGTAAATAACAAACTATTAAAAATGCGATACTGACACATTAAATTCCAACTTATGAGTGCTATATGCCCTGTTCTGACTTACTGGGCAATGCAGAACACATTTCCTGCCTTTGACAAAGGATGACCAGGCACTGGCTCACATGCCTCACAAAGCTTTTACCTTGTTTGTCAAACATTCTGAAACAAAAGCAACCGAACACAACAATTCTGTTTGACAAAACCACAGATCCTGTTAACTTCCAAACAACTGTCTGAAAGCAAAGCCTGTGTTAAACCTGAGATCTAAAATCCACACCCAATACAAGGTGGATGGGGCAGTTTGATCGGCTGCATCGAAATAAAATCTCTCATCTCGATACCGACGATGGGGAAGAGATGAAAGAGAAAGGGAGACGAGCCCCCACGCTGCTTCAGCACGAGGAAAGAGGGTTACCACGCTATTCCCTCCTTCAATCCGAATCTAACACTCGCTTGGCTCCGCAGAGCCGTGTACGCGATCACCACGCTACGGAGCGCGGCCCCCAAGCAGCGATTCCCGATCCCGCGGGCCGCGCCCGCCGCTCGCAGCCCACCCAGCGCACCCAGCGCAGCGCGCTCCGCACGGGGCCCCGCGCTCCCCGTGCCGCCACCTGGCACAGAAGAGGCAGCGGGTCTGCTGGGCCACGGCAGCGCCTTCCTCCTCCTCCTCCTCCTGCTCGTCGTCCCAGGCGCCCTCGCCGTCGGAGAGTTCGGGCATCTCCTCCTCCTCAGGCTCCATGGGGTCCATGTCCCGCCGCGGCCGCCCCGTGCGCGCCGCTTCCGGCGGCGGGGACGGAGCGGGGCCGCGCTGAGCGCCCCCTGGCGCAGCCTCCGGCCGCGGCCGCGCTGAGGGCCCGGGCCGGCGCCACCTTGCGGGAGAGAGGGGCAGCGGGACCGGCCCTCAGCCACGGCCCCATCCCTCGGCCACGGCTCCGTCTCTCGGCCGCGGCCCCATCCTTCGGCCACGGCCCGTCCCTCAGCCGCGGCCCCATCCCTCAGTGCGAAAAATGCATATATTTTATGACTGGCTTTTGGCAAATATTAAAATGAATATTACATGTGTTGTGTGAGAAAGCAACACTGTATTAATTCTCTTAAGTACTGTGTTAAATATAGTTTTAGGTTATAAAAAATTTTAAAATAGAAATTATGCTATGTAGGATGCTTTTTTTAAAGAAGGGACTCGCAGCGAGATAGCAGCCACAGGACACCTGAATCTTTCAGAGAAAGAGAATTTATTGCTCCATTATCAGAAGAAATTGACTTCCTGCCTCGAAGGCGCTGCCAGGATTCGGCGGAAGAAATTGACGATGTGAGGCAGCAGTGTCCTGCAGCAGGGCCCAGCCCTGTCCTGAGGACATCAGCACAGCCAGGAGGGCCAGCCCTGTCCTGGGGACATCGGCACAGCCAGCCCTGTCCTGGGGACATCAGCACAGCCAGGCCTGTCCTGGGGACATCAGCACAGCCAGGAGGGCCAGCCCTGTCCTGGGGACATCAGCACAGCCAGCCCTGTCCTGGGGACATCAGGCACAGCCAGGAGGGCCAGCCCTGTCCTGGGGACAGCCAGGAGGGCCAGCCCTGTCCTGAGGACATCAGGCACAGCCAGGAGCTACAAAGCTAACAAAGACTTTAAGGTACGTACTAATTAAACAAATTAGGCTTGCTTAGTTATAGACAAATCCAGAGGGACATGAAAAACCTAAATTTGGAAACTGGTTTTAGATAAGACCAGAATGCTAAATTTGAAGAAGGGTCTAAGAGCTACTCGGTCAAACTCCTTCACAAAATTTGTCCTGTACTTTTTAAAAATCCTATATCCATTCAGATTTCTACAGGTATGAGAAGATACCACCAATTTTGCACACACTACTTAGTGGTGTGAACGAAGTGCTTCTCATGGAATTCTTTTTCCTACGTAGAAATTCAGTACTACCCAATGAATTAGAATTAGTGCAAAATGCTAGCAAAGTGCTGCATTCCCTTAGTGTACAGAGGAAATCTAGTAGTCAGATGCTCCTACCTTATGCCCCCTAAGTAGGATCTGATCCCCTGAAAGAAGCAGAACTGATGCAGAATGATAAAACACCGTTTCTCTCTACTCTTGCCCAAGCAGTTAGGAGCAGAAACAGATTGAACAGGCACTGCTCTGTCAGCAGCAGCCAGGCTGATAGCAGCAGAAGCAGAAACAGCAGCTTCTTTGTGTTTGAGTGAAATCCTGCTCTCCCCCTGCCGCCCCCGAGGGCCAAGGGGTCACTGATTGCACAGTCTCTGCTCCATTGCACACCCTCAGCTATTGTGGAGTGCCCTCGGAGAGCACAGGCTGAATGTGCCACGCAGCCTTGTAACCGAGCCTTCTTTTTGATTGTTCTGGAATTAAGGTTCTCAATAAATGTAAAGCACCTGTTTGTGTGGGTCACTGTGGGTAACGTGTTGGGTGAGCACGGTATGAAATCTGCAGCAGAAATATGTAACTTACACCGGTACCTATTGAAATATGATCATCTTTGTTACAATCTCCTAATCCTTGTAAAGGGATTTGCATGGTACAGGAAGATTTACAATGTAATGGATTACTATTTCATAATCTGGGCCAAGGGGAAGAAACTTCAAATATTTGCTGGGTTTTTTACTGCATTTCAAACTTTTTTCAGTTCTGGAAACACAACACTGGGGAGACTGTTGGAGGGTGTTCACATACAAAATATGGTATTGACATATCACTTGTTTCATGCTTGATTTCCAAGCATGTGTAACTTTATTCTCTACCTACGTCACTTTTTTGTGGCTCCTGTGCTTGCCATAATTCAAAACCAAAGAAATATGTTCATAGAAATTGTGTAGGAAAAAAAAAAGATTTTTTAACAAACTATTATTAAATGGCTATGACTTTACCCTGCGTAAAATATATTAGAAAAAGAAAGAGAGAGAGCAGATTTTTAAAAATTCACATTAACAAAACAAATTACTTCTTAGTTGTGTAGTCAGAGTTGTATTTTTTAAATTTTAACCACTCAAGATCACCAACCAAGCAGACAACAGCTCACAACAATGATACTCAGAACTAAAGACAATTTTTCAAAAGCATTTTCTATCCAGAAAGTCCAAACTGTCCAAAATTTTGCTTTATACTCCCTGGATACTAAAGGTGGCCTGCTACACATAAGTGCCGAGAATGACACTTCCAAAAACAAATACACTTATATTCAGCCCTCCCACCCCAGTTTGTTGTAATTTTTTGATTCAATGATGGAAGCTCTCTGCAGCCAGCAGTCTAAAAACAGATAGTGGCTTTTTCATTGAGCCTTTAAGATATGTAGAGATGAACACACAGCTGTCAAAGCTGTGTTTTTTCTCACAAAGCTGTCACTTCCCCACATCACACAGCTCCAGAGGCCTTAGGTGCAACAGGACCAGGTGCAGAAGCCTCACCTTTTGCAGAATGGTATCCCTGAACATGAAACATCAGTAATGACAGTTACCTCTTAGCCCTTTATTTCCTTCACAGCCAAAGGATGAATTCAGAATCTGTTAAAATAATAAAAGCTTGGGAAGAGTTAAATGAAGTATAAATCAGTTTGTATGCAGAGGGAATGAACTGTAGTCAAAAGGTATTTTTTATTCTTATAATAAGGAAAGTTAGTAGTATTGAAAGCAGCATTGCAATTCTGAATGTAAATGCTCAGTCAGTTTAAAAGTCTCATAAAATGATGACCATATTCCCCTTAGTATTCTGAGATAACTGACTGAGGCATTTTTTATCTGGGCAAAGCCCATCAGAGCATTTGTAGGGCTCACCCTCAAGCCAGGCTTAGGTTTAAGATTGAGAGAGAAGGTAAGCCTAGGTCTGGAGCTGAAGTGGGGCTGGAAAGGGCTGCCAAAGGAAAGTATGGGCTGCAAAACTAAACTTATCTGGACAGGGGCAGGTTTTGGGTTGTTGGGTTTTTGGTTTTGGTGTTTTTTGGGGGGGGAGTGGGTGGCAGGTGTTATTTACTTGGGGGATTTTGGGTTGTTGTTGTTTAGTTTTTAACAAAAATTCACCCTGGAATTAGGTTTAGGGTTATATTACAAAGTGTGGGACTCGGTATGTTATACACACATTTATATCTCTACAGAAGTGCCTCCATAAAATGTGCATTGTGGAGCAGCTTAAGGAAAATGGGATCATTTTGGATGCTACAGGTCACAGGAATCCAACTGAGATCACTCCAAACAGGTAATGTTACAAAAATAATGAGATACTTAGAAAATCACTGATCTTCAGGGTTACATTGACTGTTTCTGTCCAAAGGGTAAAAGCAGATAAAAGAATTCATAAGCACGTTGAGGATAAACCATTGTTCACAGAGATAGCAGCTGTAAGCATCTCAAACTTTTCTGTCTCATAATATTTGTGTTTCTACTGGGGAAAAATACATGAACTTAGAGTAAATGACTGTGCAGAAAACCTACAAGAAAAATCCTATCCCAGTTTGAAGTAAAATGAAGCATTTACCTCAGATCACCTCTTACAATGAAAAGATATGATCTTTTTTCATCCACAGTAAGAAAACAAGCAAAGACAGGTGGCATTCTGGTAAGTTTTCAGTCAAACTAGCAGAACTGTGAGTGCTGTGCATTAAAAACAACCCCCCAAAAGCAACTGTTTGGCCCTTAACTTTATTTAATAGCATCTGCAAGATGCTTAGTGTCACAAGAGTGGATGTCAGGCATTTAGCAAGATTTGGAAGGAAATAAGTAGACGAGTTACCTGGGGGGAAAAACCCTTCTTGTGCAAGGATGAGCATCTGCAAGGTTATTTCTGAATTTGGTCCACCAGAGCTGACCAAAGAGTGGAATCCTGAAGTGTGTGAGAAAGAAGAAGGGAGGAAATTGTTTGAGTGGAAATGTATAAATCCTAAATGAAAGGAGAATTGGACATGTGTGCATAGCTATGTAAGGAACCAGGTGCTGAGTGCCTGCATTTCCAAGGGCTTAATAAGAACAGAAATGAAATGCAAGCAGAGGAAGACTATGAAATAGTATAGATTATGGGAGAATAGGGACTAACAGAAGCCAGTCATACTTATCAGGTCTATTACACATGCAGTGAACATTATTTTCCTGAGTGTGCACTGGATCACAGCTGATCCCATTACCTCCATTTTGACAGATGTAACAAAAATACAAGTATTTATTTGTTCAGTTTCACTTTCCCTAAGTTGGGATTGCCTCAAAAGAATGAGGAACAACATTGATGATCGTGGGCAGCAAAAACCCCAGTTAGAGGTCAGAGATAGAAGCGTTCAGAATGTAGACTCAGGCACAATACTACATCTGTTTACCCTGCTTTTCTTGCAAATTATTTTTAGTTTTGCAACAAGGATGGAAGGAGGTGTTTATTCATCAAGCTGCATTTTAAAAAAAATTTTTGTGGTTAACTGGGATGAATTCAGTTAATTGCTTCCAGCCAAGGATGTACTATTTTAGTTTCATTTCTTTGTCTAGAAATCCAGAGGTACTTTTACAATGATTATGACAACACACAGATTTGGAATATTTCAAGAGTTCAGGATCTGGAAAGATTTATTGCAACAGTTCAGTTAAATCATTGTAGAGGAAATATAAACACAGGATTTTTTTCATGTTAATACTATTGAAAAGACAGTTACTATCTCTTGCTGTAAACTTCTAGTGAAAACTTTGCAGAAGATATAAGGCAGCTTGGGAAAATTATTTTCTCAGAGACAATCTGGATACCTCAAAGATTTTTACGCCCCGAGGTGTAAAGAATGTAGGGAGGAGGAAAAAGAATTTCTTACCCTGCATGAAAAATGTAAGTAAACAATAGCAAAATGTAACTGTGCAATCAAAGCACTTTTAGAGCAGGTAAACTAAAATATTATAAGTCTAACAAGGAATCATTAGGTAGCATTAGGCTAGTGTTTCAATTTCTGTGCCAGTTTGTTTCAGGTTCTAGATTTTTGTTGACAAATTTTAGCCACATTCTCAGTTCATTTCACTGGAAAAAAAACCTCCTAACATAAAAATGGAAATATCCTTCAGTAAAACTGCAAATTTTCCTGATAAATATTAATTCCTGCTTCTTTAAAAGGTGCTTATTTGAGGTATTATGAGTAGTAGCTGTGTGTTAAATCTCCCATTCTTTGTACCAGCTTCTTTAAAAAAAAAGTAAACCAACCAATGAAAAGTGCCTAGACTGACGCTGTCTCCCTCGGTTAATCCAAGGCCAGCAGAGGGATAATTTGATTAAACTGAGACCCTAATTTATTTAGCTTTAGTTCTGGATCAACCTTTTCTTAATAGAGTGCTGTCGTCTCCAATTGTTTGATGAAAATTAAAGTGACATAAATACCATGGGACTTTTTCAATCTGATTAGTCAGCTAACTTGCATCAATACTACCCCAGCCATCAGGCGCTGGCGTCCTTCCTTTCAGCAGCCTCACTAACAACTGACAAGTTCTCCTTGAAGCCTGGGCACCCACGCTGCCACTCAGAGCCCCACACTTAACCCATCATCCCTCCTCAATGGGGCCTGCTTGACAAGGTGCCCACACCTTTTTTCCATTGCTGTTCATCACACAAAGCTAAATATTGTTTTATTAGCAATCAATAGCCTGTTAATCCCAAACGATTTCACAAATCCACTGGGCTCTCAAACTGATTAAAAACGTTTGGGTTGTTTTTTGGGGTTTTTTTTGGTTTTTTTTTTTTAAGCTGCTAAATTTTAGATGTCTCCTCCCAACCCTCACACTCTGATATGGCACATTGTAGCTGGTAAGCAAAGCCACAAAAGCAAAAGAGGCCTGTTGTTTTAATGTTGCCTTTAAGTAGGCATTTGCAAATGTTTCACAGTTTAAACATGAGCAAGCCTATGCCACCAAACCCTCAGCATATTTACTGGCTCCTTCGCTTTCAATCCCTCAGCATATTTACTGGCTCCTCCACTTTCAATCAGTTTGAAGCGTAAGAATACAAGAGCTCCTGAGCCTTCCCTTTTCTTTTTACAGCAATATGGTAAAATCTCGCTTAGTCTGCGGGCTGGGGCACTAAGGAGTGAGAGAAGTAAGCTTCTTTGATTTACAATACATAAAATGCCAACAAAGCAGCTGTTGCACTGTTGGGCCGTGCTGAATTCACCTCCAAGGCACAGACACGGGCTGGGATATTACCTGTGTGTGCATGGTGGCTCACAGACAGATCTGTGAGGCACAAGGGGAGCAGCATTACACACGGCTCCTCTTGGCTTTACTCCTCTTCACTGCCTGCCTGCCTTGCCCTGGGGACGTTGGGTGTGAGAGCTGTGATCCAATGGCACTTAACTCAGGTGTGCAGGACAACTCAGGGCTAAGGCACACAGGCAGTGCCCACAGGCACACACTGAGCCTCTGAAGCACCCAGAGACACAATGCTGGCTCGCTGAGCTGGCTTTGCAAGCCTGGGTTTTACTCTAGGTTTTGCTGTTCTCACCCCTGCTGAATTGTTCCTGTAAATGTGCTCCCTCTGCCACAACAGGGATGGAAGGGCTGTGGGCAAGCTGATGCCTTGGCAATGTTGCACATAAAAAGTCTTGAAATGGGTGGTCTTCAGTCTTCAGTAAAAGGTAGTTAACTCTAGGAAAAGTTGTTGTTGACACTGAAGGACTTAACTAAAAGTAAAAAATGAACTGACACACATTGTATGCTCTTTGTGCAGGGATTTAAAATACCCAAGCTGTGTTTTAAGTAGAAGGGGAAAACTTATTTCAGTTGATGAAATCCTCTGGAAAGTCTATTGAAACAAAACATAGATTTCCTAAGTCATCAGCCCTGAGAACAGGGTCCTGGTTCTGAAACAGACTGCAGATGTAAAGTCTCAGAGACAACATTTCAGATTAGGGACTTCCAAAAGTCAGCACAATTACTGGGAGCATATCTACTTGGAGAGTAATGTTAAAATAGCTCTAAATTTGGCTGTTCAGTAATTGTTTCAAATGATTCTTCCATATAAGCTCAGGTCTTTTACAGGCTCTTCTCCAACTCTTCTTTCAGCAGCTTTTTCTGTCAGGACCATCACATTTTGTCCTATCTCTACAGGCCCCACTAAAAAGCCTGTTACCATCTTTCTTATAAGGCCCCTTTAAGTATAGAAAGACTGAATTTATTGTGCTGTAGATGTAAGAATTTCAGCTTCTGAAATTCTTACATCTGCCTTGCTTCTGTTTATTGATCTTCTCCTAAGAAACCCTGTAAACAAAATATGTTTTGCTGTCACATTGAGTGAGCTGTTGTTCCAGAGCTCTTCCCCACAGGAATAATCTCTGTGAATCATTACATTCAGAGTAATTCCTCTAAAGTTTCACTTGGTGCTACAGGTCACCTGCCTCTGCAGACTGAGATTAGCGATGCTCATGCATTTTTACAAAACTGAGGTCACCCAACTTGTTTACTGGAGCTGGCAGCCAAATCCTACAGCTGAAAGCTGAGGCAGATGCTCAAGCAGCTGCTGTCCAAGTTACATGAGCAGCAAGGAGATTTCCTGCTTTGCTCAAGTTCTCCAAACCTCTGGTTCATTTCTCTGGCAACATTCAGAGCATGCTGGAGACAGCAGTTATGCAGTTTTGCTATCAATTGATCAGACACGGGTTTGGGTGGTGTTTACTTGGTTTCTTTAATGACCGTATTTGCATGCTGAAATTCTGTCTTCTGAACTTCAAAGTCCCCAACTGAATAACTGTCAGAGTAGCTGGAGACTAGAAATCTAGATCCAGATCCAGGGTAGAATTTGAGCCAACAGCCAATTTTCAAACTAATTCATCTGGATGCACAGTAGTTCAATAAAATTTAGATTAAGTCTCTGGTCTATTTTGACTTCCAGCTTCTATGTTCAGAAATACCTCACAATGAAAGATCCTTCTATCAATATTATTTTCACCTTTATTCCCCAGAAAAAATCTGCGACTGCAAAAACATGAAAGAGTCTGTCTTTAAAAGACTTCCAAAAATGTCAATTGCCACTTTTATGTTACCATTACAGTAAAGCTGGTGCAACCCTACTGACCTAATACTTTGCTATGTTATCCCAAACCTGTTCTCCCCAGGAGCTCTCCTGATTATCTCTTATCAGCCACAGTGGATAAAGGTGTGTTTGGTCTCCTGTTTCCTGCTTTCCTTGCCTGCATACTTTATTTCTGTTCTGTTTGCTGTTCTGTCACTCCTTGCCCTTGAAGAACCAACTCATTTTGAAGAGACATTACCAAAACACAGCAGCATAATAGAGGGAGGAAGGCTTTACCCAATATGTGGTGTAGGGTCCTTAAATGAGGAAGTGTGTAACCCTTCAGGGAGCCTCTGATTTGTGCAACCCCTGATTTGTATGAAGCACTCCCTAACAAGCAACATCTTTCACAGAATCACAGAGTGCTTTGGGTTGGAAGGGACCTTAACACTCATTCCAATCCCCCTGGCATGGGCAGGAACACCTTTCTCTAGGCCAGACTGCTCAAAGTCTCAGACAACCTGGCCTTGGACACTTCCAGGGATGGGGCAGACACAGCTTCCCCGGGCACCCTGTGCCAGTGTAATTTTCTATATATTTACATAGAAGTTCCCATTCTGCCCAATTGCTCTTGGAGGCCACTCTGGGTCCTTTTAAGCCCTTTTAAGTTTCTTTTAACTGACTTATTTTAAAATGAGCTATTCTTCCTATTCCTAGGCTTTCATTAGAAGATTGCTCCAGAGCCTGTTTTCCTAATGCTCAGGAGCTATTTCATTTCTAGCAGAGCTGTGGATGGAGCTGCCTTGCTGGTGTGGAGTTGGGGGCCAGGACCATTCACATGTATCACCTCCCCAGGAGCCTGCAAGCCCACTCTGCTGCAAGCAGCATGAGGGAGAGGAAGGGAAGTGGTTTTAGAGAAAAAGGGATATAAGAAGAATGTTGCAGCTTGAATTAATGCTAGTAAAGTGCAGGGTAAAAAAGCAAAAAAGGCTTTTTCATAATACCCATAGATCTTGCCAGCTCCAGCAGCTCATGGCTGCGTGCACATCTTTGTGTGGTATAGCCTGAGCCCTTTGCTGCTTCCCAGAAATTGATGAGTTGTCTAATCCAGCATGTGGGGAGAAAATAGGAAATAACTGGGCAACTTCCATCTGTGCTAGGAGCTTTTTAGTGCTGGATGTGCTGTCAGGGATGGCTCTGGAATCTGATCAGCTACAAGATGGTCTCTTCAGAACTGCTGAAGCCTTTGCAGCCTGAACTGGCTGCCTGTAAAAGCAGAGCATCCTGCAAAACTTCCACAATGTTTAGGCAAGGAATGCATAGCTGGAAAAAACTCCAAATTGTTTGGACTATGCACTTTTTCTGTATGTTCTGGGTGAACCTGAGAGCGAAATCTGCTCTGATTAGCCAAAATAAGTTCGGTTCTGTGCTCTCTTCCTCTGTGCCGAGGATGTGTGACAAAACTTCTCCTTTTCCGCTGTGAACGCAGGAGGGCAGTGCAATTCCAGCTTGGATCCAGGCATCTTCGGAGCATCAGATGGTCCTAAGCAAAGCTCAGCCCTAGTCCACGTAAAGCCTCCAGTTCCAATCAAAGGAGTTTCTAATCTTTTCTTCATTATTACACTTGGCAACACACCTGTAGCTAGACTTGTAAAAATAAATTCTCTTCCCTATTTTCATGAGCAGCAAATCTGTACTGCCAAAGAGAGGATGCGAGGCAGAGGAAGGGGAGGAAAAGAAGGGGGAAAGGAGGAGAAAAGGTGGGAAGAAAGGAGGAGAAGGGAAAAAAGGAGAGGAAAAAGTGGGAGTTTAAGATGGGGTTTAAGATTAAAATGAAATAAACGAAGTTGCTGCTGCATTTATCTGTACCACACATAAGCTGCTGGAATCAAAGGCATCAAAAATGTCAAGTCAGCTACACCTCTAAGAACAGCTCAGAAATTGTACTTGCAGCATAAACAGTAGCTGCGTGGTTTGAAAACATGTGAAATAGGTAAGGGGTATCTAGGATAAAAATACCTGCTAACTCTGGCAGATTTGGTCAGGTTCCTTCTGATGGGTCACAGCCTCTTCATTGGAATTTCCTCTGTGAAATGGATTTCCACTGCCACTGTTACTTTCACTGTATTCATTTCTGATTCCCTAGTGCAAGGGCATTTTGCCAGGTAAATTACTAACACCACCAAAACAAATTAATCACTGAAGTAAATGAGTAGTTTGGTGCAGTAGAGTGCCTTGTTTTGTACAATAACTTGGTTTTTCACACACTTATTTCCCCCCACAACACATCGAAGCAAAGTCAGCTCTTGGGAGGAGAAGTCTGTAGTTAGCAAGATGCTGACTTTACCCAGGCTCTTACCTTGTGCAGAACCTCAGGTGTGGATCCCATCACAAACCACAGGGCTAGGAACAACTGAGAACATGCAGCCACATGATGCTTTATCAGCATGCTTTATTGCATGCACAGCACACAAGATCACACAGAATGCAGCCACATTGGCAGAGAAGATTTGGTGCTGCAATAGTTCTTAACTGGGAAATACCAGTTCTGCAGGTCATCCATTTGTGGCATTTCCTAGCCTTTTCCTCTTTGATCCTTTTGGTAGGTGATATTGTTCCTTGGACTTATAAAGAAATTGTAGAAATCATTGACTATATCTATAGTACTTGCAGGGAATGCCCTGACAAAGGAGAAGAATGATGAGGAGGACTCCATCTTATAGAATAATATAGTATAATAATTAATTAGCCTTCTGATACTATATTACATTACATCTAAGCTGAATCTGCCAAGCACTCCCTGCACAGCATCTGTGACTGTCAGTGACAGCCCCACACACACCTGGATGCAATTGTTCAGGGAATCACAGCACTCACTCCAGAATCCAGTCACCAATTCCCTTCAGGTAAACCATCTTCCACAATGCATTCCACCTGTGAACAACACAGGAGCAGCACATGAGATAAGAACTGTTTTTCCTTTCTCTGAGGTTCAGAGAATGTGAATCCTAGAAATATTCTTGGGAAGAATTGTGCCTTGCATTTCTGTGTGAAGAGAAATGTGGCCACATATATCTGCAACCATTGGTTTATGCTGTTGTTTTATGAACATTTCTAGATAACATTTTAGGGAGTGTAAAAAAATAGTAGAAGACTTACCAGGAGAATATCACCTTTACAACCACCTAGTAAATCAATTAATAATAATAATAATAACAATAATAATAATGATAGTAGTAGTAGCAGCAGCTTCTGACAAGAGAGGATGTACCCTGTTTCTCTTTGTGGTTGCACATTCCTACTGCACTAACACATTCCCATATGAATAAAAACATAATTTGTCTGAAAACTGAATGTGCAAAGAATGGATCAGCCAGGTTGGTGTCAGTGCTGTTTCAACCTGGCAAAGAGGAGAGGTGGGATGGTGCAGCTCAGGGCACGGAGGGGACTACTCTTATCAGCAACACCTTTGATTTGGACTGGTGTAAACCCGAGGCCATAACCTGAGACCAACTTCCATCAAGTTCAAGGCAGTCACAGCACTCTGAGAGTCTTTCATTGTGGCCCCTTTCTCAAAAAGTCTTTCAAGAAAAGCTAAATCCATTTTACAAAAACAAGTTGAAAATATTGAGGTAAAAACACACTGCATATACCTTCTTCTGAAAGGATTCCTTTCAAAGAAAGGTGTATGTGACATAAAAAAGAAAAAAAATGGCTAAAAATCAAGTGATAAAAGAAAAAAATCACAGCAGAATCAGTAGCCTCAGGGAAAAAAAAAAAGAAAAGATTACTGAAATTGAGAAGATTGACTTCAAAAAGAGATACATTAAGAAACAACTAAAAACATTTAACAAGCCAATACTTTGGAATTCAGCTGCACTGATATAAAATATGGAACAGCTCCCTCTGCTTTTCCTTTTGTAACAGGCTTGTCATGGGCAAAACTGACAAAATAACCAAAACAGTCATTGGAAAATTATAAATAAATTCTAGAATGAAAGGAGCCCCAGAATATAAGTTGTTTGAAAGACTGACATTCTTCAGTGAGATGCTAGACATTTTAATCTACATTCCTATCAATATTTGTGTTATTCACCACTGCAATGTATGTTGCTAATTATTATTATTTGTGTAGTCACTTACGTAGCCAATTACATTGCAATAAATGAGTTCTAACCTATAAAACCTGTAACAGGCTTTGAATTTAGATTAAAACCATCTTGTCAAAGTGAAAAATTATACAAGAGCTTATACACAGCAAAAAGCATTCACCAAACCATTTGAAATTCAGTTACAGCAGAATCTTATTTTTTCAGCAAATTAGGTTTTTTTATTTCCTCAGAGAAAAATAATGAGGTCTGAATTTTTCTTTGTTTTGTTTTGGTTTTGGTTTTGTGTTTTCCCAGATAGCAAGCATAAAACTAAAGAAAATGTAATCAAGTTCACAGAGAATCTTCATTAACATTGATTTCAGTTGCAATTCTCTACTAAGGGATTTTCTATTCTTCTGTGGTGAAAAATTGATGTTTTTGCTATGCTGGCTTAGATTTGGAAAACATTTGAAAAGTGGGTTTTGGGCTGGATCATCCTCATGAAGTACCTACATTTATTATGACTGTTTTTGTTATAGAAAACTCCACCTATTCATGGATTTAAATAGCAGAAATCTTCATGTGTCTGCAATGAGCAACCAGTTATTGCAAATAATTATTTCCAAGAGGGTTATTGAATTGTATGAAGCATTCAGAAGTTAGATTAGTACTAAACTATAGGAAAGTATTGAACTTTTACAATACTATACTTTCCTAAACTGTAGGAAAGTATTTGAACTTTTACAGAGAGCAGTTGAACCAAACTACACAAAAGCAGCTGAAAAGTACTTTGTACTTTTGGTTGGGATTTCCTTGGTCATTCTGTTACAGTAATAATAACATTTTAAATTCAGATTTGGAGAGTGAGTTGTTCCTTTTTTTTTCCTTTGAGAAGAAATGTGAAATCTAATGTTTCTTTCTATTTTACTGGCCTAATTCTGATTTCATTTGCAATCTCTGTGAAATCCCTTCTGATACACAAGAACATCAGAAAATATCAAACTTGCCTTTTTTTTAAAAAAAAAAGCACTCTTAGAAGGAGATTATTCAAAACAACAGGATTGTACTTTTCTTTTGGTTTTTCAGTCAGAGCATTCCTGAAATGTCTTCAGGAAGATGGTTGGACAACTGGGAAGGTTAAATGTCAAGAATATTAAAATAATGAGATTTACAAAACAGTTTGTCTGCCATGCAAGGATCTCATTATTTCAAAGATTCTAGATGCATCTCCTGCACAGCCACAGGACATGGCTGAGATAAAGGGGTGACCGTCCAGAAATATGCCTCCAAATCCTGTAATCCATTTCTCCATAATTATTTCCAGCCACCAAAACGAAGAACAAACAAACAAAGCAATCTGACCTCGGCCGAAAAGACAAAGTGAACTGCAGACAAATGTGGGATTGCGTGTCCCTGCTCAGCATGCTCCAAATGCTGAGCGAGCGCAGGTGGGAGCCAGCCCTGCACAAACACCCTTGGGACCACAACCCCCCCAGCAGGGCACGAAAGAAAGTGCCATATCCATTGCATTTCCATTCATCATCGCTAAGCTCCAAGTTTAGGGAAGTTTCATTGCCCATAAATGCCCTGATCATAAGCAGCTGCACATGATATCATTTGGAGCCTGGTTGCATAACCCACATTTCCCCCGAGCTTTGTCCCTAAGCTGCTGCCTGACAGGCATCAGCCAGACACAACTTGTTGTTTTAAAAAAGCCTCTGCAGCGTTTTTACGTTTAGCAGCTGACCCAAACTTCACAAAAGCAGCTGAAAAGAATTGGTAAAAGGTTAGGATAGATTGACTGTTTCCAAATTGGAATACTAATGATGATCTTTAATGAAGCCTGACAGTACAATCTGTTTCTTATTGTTCCCTAAGTGCTGGCTACTGATCATATTCACTGGCTTTAGCTGACAGGGATAGAGAGGGACAAATGGGCCCCACTGGTGAGCAGGACTGTGCACAGCTGATCTTTCAACAAGGATTAAATTAATTAAAATGGTTCTCCCATCAGAAGAATCAATCTTTTGATTTGTTATCATCGTAGTGGTTATTAATTTTGAATGATGTCTAATTGGTGCCACTACTGTTTGGGTCAGCTGGTTTAGTAATCTTCTTAGAAAGCAGTAAAGAATACATAATTTTAGTAGCTGTGTCAGGGAGCAGGGAGCTGAACAAGGAAAAAAATCCCTGACTTTATTTAATACCTCTCATAATGTGTAAGAACAATGGAAGAAGTAGGCAAAATACCTGCCAGACCCAACTGGTGAAAACTGACTTTGCTTTATTAATTAACTTCACCTCTTTAAAATAAAAAAAATTAAGGCACTTTCTCATAAGGAGTCTTAAGTAAATGTTTTATTTTGGCATTGCTGATAAGCAGGATTGGAAATGCTTTATTCTCAGTGCAAAGACAAAACGCTGAGGGCTGGAAAGGGCTCAGAGGAAAGCCCAGACTGATGGAGCAGGTCTGCACCACACTGCAGAGGCAGAGCTTGCACAGCTGGGTGTATCTGGCCCAGCCATTCCAGCTCCACAAACAGTGTCTCCCTTTTCTTCTCACAAGTCTTTTGATGCCAATGTCCAAAGGAGTAGGATCTGGTCTCAGCCAATCTCTCAAAACCCCAAAAGATCCAGGTACAAACCCCCAAAAATGAGAGAAGAAACCCTGCAACCCAGATCAAAGGGAGATCCAACACCTGTACTCACTGCTGAGACAATTAGAATCTCTCTAGCCACCTATATTTTAAACTCTCCTTCAAAAGAGGACAATATCACTTTGAGATTTTTTATTATTTCAGGTTTCCACCAAGTAAACTCCAATCCCTTGAGGGATATTACTCTGAACGTTGCAAGGTCAGAAACCTCCAACAGCTTTTCCCTTTCATTCAGACCTGACTGTAAAATCACCACTCGCTTTACAAGCTCTCAAAAAAAAAAAGTCAGATCCTGAGGGGCATAACTACATCAAAGAAAAGCAACATGGGAAGAGAAAACTCATGTATACATGGAAAACAGAGCTTAAATAGAGCCAGGCTTAAGTATTTGTGGAGAATGCTCTCATCTCTTTCTGGTGACCACGATCTCCACACAAACTATTTGGATGCTGTCAGATTTTCCTTAAGAGAACTCAGCTTCTAATGGTGGGTTTTAGTTTATATGGTGACAGGCTTTCTGGAATTCCCTGTCTCTGCACTCTTTTTGTTCTCCTAAATACTTTCCCTGCTGGAAAATGCACTGATTCCAAACAGCCATAATGGCTAAGTCCTCTAGCAAATGTTTTAAGCACCTGATTTTGAATAACACCTTGTCCAATGAATTGGTCAGTTGTTAACCTTTAACCTTGTGTACTGCCATGCAGGAGGAATCCGCTTACAATTCTCATTGTAAAGATACACAAGGAGTAGCATTAAGGCAGTTTGACCTCAGGATTTTCTAAACGTAACTTGGACTTAATTTTCTCACATCTTTTTGCATTTGCAAATAACTCCTTAAACAAGAATTTTAACAAACTGACTTTTCATGGTATTTTCATTACTATTCTTTTATTTTTTCCCATTTTGTGATCCCATTTCAGCAGTGAGGGAACTGAGAATTCTTTCCAAAAAATGTTTAAACAATTTAGAATTTAGAAGTGCCTAAGAAAGAAGCTGTATTTACTTTCCCTGGGATGGGGTACGTAAGCTGATTTTCACCACTGATCTTTCTGATAATAGAGTTATCCCAAGGGACCAGAAATCATCCACTGGGAAAAGTGAAAAGCTTGGTACAGACCTGCCTTATGCATGCCACTGGAAAGAAAACTCTGTGTTCCAGACAGATGCCATAAAAATGTTGTGTAATAGAAAATGACCATCTAGAACAAATATATAGAATATAGCTGTTGCACCCAGATATGGAAACTTGCTGGAAAAAGAAGGCACAACATTGAGAGAAGCCAAGGCACAATGGGGAGGATGCAGATGTAGAAGGTCCCAGAGCAGGGGCACTGCTCCACAGTCTGTCACCTGCTCATGGGTGACACAATTCAGGGCAAAACTCACTTACTCAGGCTAAATTCATAGTCTGGAGCTCCAAAGTTATCTTCGTTAGGCATCTTCTCTTGTCTGAAATATTTTCTTCTGTTAGTGAGCAGAACACAGGATTTCTTTAAGCAGTATACAATTCTTTGCTGATGGCCCCACAACATTCTTAAAGATAGTTCTGGTAGGCTGGGAATAATCTGTTTAGCATGGTGAAGGACTGTCTTCAGAGTAAGGGAGGATGAAAATGGATTCACTTTTCTGTGAATTTGTTTACATGAAGCAATTTAAAAATTACTTTCATGTAGATAGATCCCAGATTAGATTACCCTACTAGATTTGATTTCTTGCAGCTATAGATTTATCCCAGCACCTGGAACTCAAGCTGAAGCTTTCAGCCAGTCAGATGCATAAAACATTCTGTGTCCTGTTTACAAGGGCAGTTTGTGTTTGGCTGTAATTTTTATTTAGTCTGCATATATGGGAAATAAATGTTTTACAGTGAGTTCCTCTGGGGGGTTGTTCGCAGGGGTCCCAGGATAAGGGAAGAGATGAGAATATTGACTCCACGTTTCAGAAGCCTGATTTATTATTATTATATATATATATATATATATANTCTCAGGAGAAAAAATCCTAGCAAAGTGATTTTACGTAAAAGATATCTGTGACATTCCTCAAACCAGTTGTATGATTCATCAAACTCCCAGCTTCTATTGGCAAAAATATTAAGTAAAACATAGGGCAGAAAAACTTATTTCCTGAAATCTAGAAGAGGATGCTCTTCAAAATAAAACTGTTATGAATCCTGGCAGTATCATTGTGTCATTTCCATTTTAGAGCCAAAGAAGCAGATTTCAAAGAGCATTTCAATAAAGCAGGTTTAATTGGAATGCTTGAAGTTGTAGTATCACTGATCCTTTTATTATAATCTATGTGGAAGTCAAGGACACTTAGCATTTGAAGGATTCATTTCCAAGAGACAAATGAACAGTATCTGGGAAATTAAACAGGTGTTAGGGGCTGATAATTCCTGGGCAGAAGTGAAGGCAGATATTCCCTTCTCTTCCAACCTCCAAGATTTACCCTTCTGGGATGATGTGGATTCTGTCATCCAATGGAAAGCAGCATGAGTGGATTCTAAATTCAATTAAATCTTCATTTAACATTAACTGTCACTATTTCATCCCTCAGCATGTATTCATTCCCATAGCCCATGCGTTTCTCTCCACTGGAGCACAGACAATTTTTCGCACACACATTCATTTTGGAACAGTGCACTGTTATATTTTCTTGACCAATGAAGGTGCTGCCTTTTTCTCAGATGCAGCATGCACTCTCCTGAAGGTGTCAGAGGTAATCATCTGTGTGTTAAAGAAGAAAAGAAAAGCAAGAGATAAAAAAGAAACACACAGAAAATGTATTGTGTAACTACACTCTTAGAACCAATTCTTTTGCTCCCATTTGTGGCAGCTACTACCAGTGCTGTTAACTAATCAATTTGTTTCTTTAATGCTTTAACACTATTTCTGATATGGTCTGTCCAAGTGCAAGCAGGCTCTTTTCCTACCATGCCTTTTTACTTAGGTATGATGCATTTCACAAATTTAATATCTGTCACCTTCTCAGCTCTCAACTAAAACAGAGCTATCAGCATTGGGAGGTGCTGCTGATCACTGAAATATTAAAAGAAAAAATATTTTTTCTGTTGTTCTAAAGAATTTCTGAATCTTTCTGACAATTTATGTTCATTGTGAACATTCAGGGATTCTGGGATTTTGAATAGGTCCAGACTTGCTAAACTTTCCTCACCTTCTCAGTGTCTGAGGTAACAACATTCTTATCCTTATGACATCCATGCTTATCCTTATGAAGTGATCCTTTTGTTATCTGTTAATAGCACAGCAACATTCCATCAGCAGGACTCCACTGGGCCTAATCAAAACAATCCCCATTCTCCTGATCATATCCTCCAGGTTATTTCAGAGGCAGAGAAAGGGCAGGGTGACAGAACAATAAATAAACTAGACATACATGCTCCATGTAAACCGTTCCATTATGGCTGGATTTTCCCAGGGAAATTTTGCACACAGGACCAGGTTATCCCAAGGCAAAGGTTGACAGGACAGTGGCCCCAGAAAACCTCAGTTTGCAGAAGAGGAGAACAAAGCAACCTTAGTACAGGTGATGAATAAGCAGATGAGCCAGATCACTTAGCTAGATCCCTCAGATTCAAGAGCTTGATCATTGATCTGAATTTTCAAATTTTAGACCCCTATTTGGTTTTCAAACACCTGAAAGTGAAAGGCAGAGAAAAGTTCAGCACAGAACTTTGCCCTAAAGATACACTTTTAGTTAGGGTCAGTCAGAGCAAACACAGAACAATGGATACGTGGGCATTAAACCTAAGAGGCTTTGCTTATTGACATTCCTGGACTCACTTTTGAATACTTTGCCCTTTAAACCTTTGTTTGAAACTCCCAATGTAGAAGATGACAGTTCCAAATTAATCGATTGAAAGATGAAATCAGACCTTTGAACTCATTAAAAGCTACCTGTGCCCCTGAATTTCTGGCTTTTACTAGAACAGCTCAATACTTTAATGAGGTCCTTCAATTTTAAATAGTATTTAAATGAAGCTGGAGGTACAGCTGGAGGTATTACTATTGTAATGAAAAGAAACCCCCACAACATCACATCTTTTTTGGTAAAAATCCTCAAAATGGGTCTTAAACAGATATTTACATTAAAATACAACTTTTCCTCTGATGATTGGAAGAGATAAAATCAGTAATTAATTGGGCATCTTCTAATCAATTTTAGCACTTGTCAGATGATGTCCTTATGGATTTCTATTATGTTCTGTGCCCCTCCTAGGCAGAAGAAGCTATGCTTCTATATGTTGTTGTTCATGAAGTGGAGATTTTTGAAATAATTTGCTAGCCCTATCTTAGTTTCCACCAAAGTCCTTTTGGGAAAAAATGAAAATTGCTGTAGGCCTGGCACTTTTGTTCATGTGTATGGAATATTTGCTGTTTACATAAAGAGTATATTTTAGGAGATTTTAGACAAGCATGCAGCAGGGGTATCAGCTAACCAAGTGCTGGCATCGTGTGCTCTGCTCTGTCAATACTGATGCCACTCCACTTTTCCCCCCTGATGTGGCAAGTGAACGCCCTGCAATGCAGGATTCTTTGCACAGTGAAGGAACTTTTTAAAGAAATATCACTGAATAAGAAAAATTAAACAGCAGAAAGATGTACTGGACCGCTGAAATGGCCAAAACCGCAGAGAAATGGCTCATTCCCAGACACAGTGTGTTTTGTTCTCTCTGCATATTTCTGGGCTGCAGGTTTTTTCATGGAAGAGAGTTGGCTGGTTGTGACCAAGGGAAAATACAGGTTAATCATAGTTCTGTGCTTTACATTTTATTCAAAAGCACGTGAGAATCTCATATAAATGTTAAGTAACTGTCAATTAAAGTTCCCCTTTGTCCTGCGGTGGCAATTTCCCAGGCAGCTGGGGTGGAGGGGGAGATCCCCACGTCAGCCTTGGGTCCTTGTCTATGGCTAAAGACCAAACCAACCGGATTTATTAACTTCATATCGAGCAGCAAGAGGTTTGCCTGGACCCACCACAGCCCTAATAGATGTCCTACCGGGCCACAAACCCCAGCACAAGCGGCAGGGCTGCCTGCACAATCCCGGCGTGAATGGGCCTGAATGAGGCAGAGCCTAAGAGCCAGTTTACCAACACCTGTATTAGCCCAGCATCGCTGCGAGGAGCTCTGCTGCCAGACAAGGCCTAATCCCATAAGCTGCTCATTTGCATACCCTCATTAGCTGATTGGGGCTGCAGGAGGCAGGGTGTGCGGCCTGGGTGGCTGCCTGGGTGGCTGGCGCGGTAATGAAGGCATGGTGCTGAATGTGAGGTTTATATGTATGGAAGGGATTAGGAGTGTTGGAGCTTGTGTGAAGTCATGTTGCCATATTCTCTCCACTGGATCACAGTAATTGGATGGGAGGAGCAAGAGTGGATCCATTAGTTTTGTCTGTTTGCCCAGGAGCTGGGTGCTGGGGATTCCATTTGGCTTCCTTTGCTCCCCTGCTTTTGTGAGGCCTGGTGCTTTGTCTAGGCAAGCCCTTAGCACCTCTGTACACTGCCCACACTAAGGGATTCAGCCACAAAGGAGAAACCTCAGAGACAGCAGCACAGAATGCAGCCTGGACTCAAGTGCTACTTGAGGGCAGCACAATCCTGCCCAGCCCAGCCCTGGGAGAGAAAGTGAGAGATAATTGAAATCTATAAACACCTCCGGAGCCTTTTTATTATTTTATTAGTTCTCCACATTTGGGCTTAGCAAACCCCATCATCAAAGAGGCCGTGAGCTCCTTACAAGTAAACTGAATGGCTTGAAATTTCACTGACTTAAGAAGCAATTGTTGGGATTCTTTGCTGGGCTTGCATAATTCTAATGCAAAAAAAAATCCATTTCCTACATTATTTGTACAGCTGGAGTAATCACTTTGTGTGACCAATGATGTAAAAAAAAATAATTGCAAGCCTGTCTCTCCCATAGTTCCAGAAATGCACCTTCAGCCACAACAGGAAGAAAACAACTAAATAGTTCTGGGAAGTTTGGTGCCAGTGATAGGCTTGGCAGGGTGTTAAGGCACAAGTTACATGCAATAGACATTATTAACAGGCATTATTTAGATGGGAGGAACAATTCAGGCATTTAACATTGCCACATCATTTCCACAATGGTTTGGGGGATGCTTTCTTTTGTTCAGGATAGCTAAAACTTTGAAAAATTCCTATGAGAATGAAGCTATGGGGCACAGGGAATATGGGGCTATTCAAAATAGCAAAAACAATAACCCAATATTTCCTATGAGAATGAAGCTATGGGGCACAGGGAATATGGGGCTATTCAAAATAGCAAAAACAATAACCCAATATTTCCTATGAGAATGAAGCTATGGGGCACAGGGAATATGGGGCTATTCAAAATAGCAAAAACAATAACCCAATATTTCCTATGAGAATGAAGCTATGGGGCACAGGGAATATGGGGCTATTCAAAATAGCAAAAACAATAACCCAATATTTCCTATGAGAATGAAGCTATGGGGCACAGGGAATATGGGGCTATTCAAAATAGCAAAAACAATAACCCAATATTTCCTATGAGAATGAAGCTATGGGGCACAGGGAATATGGGGCTATTCAAAATAGCAAAAACAATAACCCAATATTTCCTATGAGAATGAAGCTATGGGGCACAGGGAATATGGGGCTATTCAAAATAGCAAAAACAATAACCCAATATTTCCTATGAGAATGAAGCTATGGGGCACAGGGAATATGGGGCTATTCAAAATAGCAAAAACAATAACCCAATATTTCCTATGAGAATGAAGCTATGGGGCACAGGGAATATGGGGCTATTCAAAATAGCAAAAACAATAACCCACGGGCAGCATATCCTTTCCCTTTTTAAAAAAGGATTTTCATCCCCAAAATGTAACATCATCATTCTGTTAATTACACTTCCCTGAAATTTGATAGTTTGCTTTATACCACTCTTCTATTTTATGTTTTTATCCCAAACAATGGTAGTTGATTTTTGGAATAAGAGAAACTAAAAATTCCTTTAGTTAGAGTTGTGTGAAAACTGGAAATATTCTGGTATTTATGGCTAACCTTCAGAACCAATAAATGCACAGTAGCAATACAGCATTAAGGATAATGTGTGACCTGTCCTTGTGTTACTCCAGGATTTCCTCACTGCAATAGTTTTATCAACATGGAGTTATGATGACACAGAACCTATTTATCAGGTAGTGATTCAATCTGCATTACTGATTCCATGTAAATCAGTTTCTGTTGGAATGGTTCTGTGGTCATTTATTGCCTGAAGATCATAAAGCAAGAACACCCTTCTGTATTTTTAAGTGGATGTAAAGGACAATGCTTAAATTCTAAACAGAACAACATTTCCTCCTCAATTCCCTTCCAAGCTGGGCTGTTGTCTGTGAGGCAGTAGAAAGAATTAAATCAGCAGGCTGTGAGAGATAGAAAGAGATAAATACCAAAGTGTTTGACAACTTCAGAAACAAACTAAGGAACAGAACATTTTTTGTAGATTACAGAGGGGCCTTGTAGTACTTTCACTGGAGGAAATCCCTCAGGCCTGCTATGGATGTGCCTTTCCACAAGATAAAAACTGAAATGCAGAACACACACTTCATGGAATTTGAGGAAATAAACCACTTAAATTAGTTCAATCACTCTGGAGAAGACAAAGGTCATTTTGTGCCCCAAAGTGAAGGGAGTTCAGCACCTCTTCAATTCAACATCTTTTAGTTAAGAGTCACAATGTCTTTGGAGTAGATGAGAATGATGATTGCTGTTGGTGATCACACACTTTATTCATGGGATGCATCTTGCTATTAGGCTGACTCTGTGCAGAAAGACCAACAGTTTTCTAAAATGACTGTACTGAGCTGTGGGAGAAGGCTGCCAAATGAATCATGCTCTGGCTGCCCTGGGCTAAATTCCAGAGCACATAATAATGCTCCCATTTGTTTCTTTGAATCATCTTATGGTGCTGCATGCACGTTGAGCTGATGTACCAACACTAATGCATCATGCTGTTCTTGGAGTTGGATTCATAAAATACCTCATAAAAATAAACAGCTTTATTGCCAGGCTCACCAGGAATGATAATCCCACAGATAAAAGCCATTAGTCAGAGACTGAATCAAGGTAATTACCAAAGAAGGGATCTGTTTTATGGAGCTTCTGGTTATGTGGTTAGACTAAGTTCTTTTTGCACAAAGCAGACATCAGTTGCCTGCTGCTGAAATCCCTCAGTGCCCACAAGGATCAGATGTTAGTAAAACCAGTGTTCAGCCAGCCCACGTTCATCCCAGCTCTGTTATGAACAAGAAAATTCTGTTAATTTTTTTTGTAAGAAAATGTTACCACTTCTGCTGGGGGGCTGCTTCTGTTATGGTAATTACGGGTCGTTGTTGTTAATAGCCCTGGCTGGGGCGAGTTAATTGCTTCTTTTTGTATCAGCAGAGCACTGCCTCAGGCTAAGGTGTACTTTTCCCCAGAACAGGGAAGATACCTGAGAGGGAGGGGGGGCTATGCAAAATAACTCCCAAGACCATCATACCTTGTGGGAACCCCTATTCCAAATACACAGAGAGAACCCCAAAACCAACGAGCCGACTAAGAGTTCAAAGACTGGAGTGATGTCTAGACGTGAGGAGCAGAGTGCTGGGCCTGCAGAGATGCTGAAAACCCTTTGTTGTTCCTCACCCTGAGTTCAAGAGCCCCCGAGCCAGGTCTGGGAGGAGGCGAGACGGACGCCAGGCAGAAACATGGGATGGGTCCACCACGCCCTACAAGGCTCCCGTGAGGAGTGAGGACGTGGTCCCCAGCTCTGCCCCTCGCGGACAGAGCTGTGCATATCCTCCTCCTCTGAGTCGCCCTGGGAGACGATGGGAGACTGCAGCCCCGCCGAGCTGCCCAATCCTGAGCTGATCACTTTTAATAAAGGCATTTAACATGAGAAGAAGTCTCCTGGCCCTGTTTATTTCAAGCTCTGTCAACGTACTGCACTGAACCTTCTCCTGTCACTTTCATTTAGCACACATGCAGACATCTCAACATCACTGCTGGCAACCAAAAAAATCTTCATTGCATGCTTAAGCTTAACAAGGTGCAATTCATAAACCAGAAAAAGAGCCTGACTCTCACAGAGCTGTCATCTCCTTGTCAATTCTGTTACTAGTGAGTAATGAGAGAATGAAGTACAGAATGAGGGCAGTGAGCTGTTTTCCTCCTCACTTCAAACCTTTGTATGTGAAGACCAAACTCACATTTAAAGTGGAAACATTTTGCACAAAGATATTTGTTAATAATTTTAATTTCTGCCATCTTTGACAATTTATTTTGTTTCTAGTCAGCATCACCATCCCATGTCCAACACTACCGTGACATTTGTGGCAGCCACTCATACCTGCCAAGAACAGAGAGTTCAGACTCTCTGAACTCAGACTCTCAAGCGGGTTTGACAACACTGCAGGAAGCTGTTTTTCCCTCATACCTTCTCCCTCTATCACCAACCCCCCAAAAAACCATTACAAGTACAAGAGGGTAAATACTATTACAAAATCCAGCCCAGGCTATTCTCCAAAGCACAGCTGAGCCCTGGGATTCTGGGCAGCCAAGATACACCTTGAGAGAAAGCTCCACTGTCTCATGTGGGAGGAAATAAAAAAAATTATCTGTACATTGGTTCAGAAACGCTAACTCAGTTGCTGGAGTAATTCCAAACATTTGTCCAGCTTTCCGTACTGCATATACCAGGTATCCCTAAAGAGCCTGTGTGCCCGTGTTCACAGAGGTCTGAGGATGAGGGAAGAGATGAGGATCTGACTCCATGTTTCACAAGGCTGATTTATTATTTTATGATATATATTACATTAAAACTATACGAAAAGAAAAGAAGAAAGGATTTCATCAGAAGGCTAGCTAAGAATAGAAAAAGAAAGAATGATAACACAGGTTTGTGGCTCGGCTGTCTGTCCGAGCCAGCTGACTGTGATTGGCCATTAATTAGAAACATCCACATGAGACCAATCCCAGATGCACCTGTTGCATTCCACAGCAGCAGATAACCATTGTTTAGATTTTGTTCCTGAGGCCTTGCCGCTTCTTAGAAGAAAAATCCTAAGGAAAGGATTTTTCATAAAAGATGTCTGTGACAAGCCTGTGGCTTACATGTAAAATGGGCAGAAAGCTCATTACCCAGATTATCTACATTTTCCATGTTTATATTGGAATTCTCATGATCAGTAAAAGCAGTGTACAGAAAAAAAAAAGAGAGATCCTCCTAATGAGATCAGCAAGGTGTCAGTGGAACCTGTGTCATGTGAGGTGGCCTTTGGAGAGAGGCTGTGACAGCACTACCTGGAGCGCAGGAAACCTCCCAGTTTGGGCTGGACGTTTGGGCTAACCTGTACTGCCACAGACTTGTGGGGTGCTTGTAAATCACAGAAACATCTAGGTTGGAAAAGCCCTCTCAGATCATTGAGTCCAACCATTAACCCACCGCTGCCAAGCCCACCATGGAACCATGTCCCCAGGTCCAGCTCATCTTTGGACACTTTCGAAGATGGTGACCCCATCACTCCCCCGGACAGCCTGTGTACCAGGGCTTGACAGCCTTTCAGGAAAGAGATGTTTCCTAACATCCAAAGTGAACCTCCCTGGTGCATCCTGTGGCCCTTTGCTCTTGTCCTGTCACTTGCTGTCTGGGGCTCTCTGTGGCCTGAAGTGCTGGGATGGTTTGTGAGGACACCTCCGCCTTCCAGTGATGGGAAGCACCTGGCCCTAGCAGTTGTGTCCATGCAGCTGTGCTGGCCTCCTTCCCCTCAGGAAATGCATTCCTGCTGCCCAAGCCCCACAGCTGCACAGGATCAGCCGTGGGGGACACTCAGTGAGAAACATTTCAGCTGCAAAGCAAAAATCCGAGTGTCACCCCAGGATGACACTTGAGAGAACAGCTGAGGCTCAGCTGCACTTACAAGCCATCACCAAGGCTCAAAGGCTGAATAATTCTGTGAATGGACTTTATCTCCCTGTCCCTTTTGCCTACCCAACAGTGCCATGTAGGGCTCTGCATTTTATTCTGCCAGTGAAAAGGAACAGACTTCAATATACCTTTATAATATGGAAATAGATTTTGTGCCCCATTGTACCACTACAATTCACTTTCACATCCTGGGACATTTTGGTGAATGACACCTGAAAGACTCCCAGCATTTTACTATTTATTCTACACCACCAGCATTACATAACAGGTATAAAAATAAAATAATGGAAAGGATGGGAGCTATGTAAAAGGAAAACCTGGCAGTTATCAATTTAAACAGAATTACAATGTCTGTAATCATGGTGGGACAACAATGAGCAGAAAAGATTGATCACCTTAATGGACTGGGGTTTATTCTTTGGGTTTTGGACCATAATGTGAGAGCCGAGAGTGCAAAAAGCTCCAGTCCAGTGAGCACCTTGCTTGCTAATTCTCAGGACACTGGACTGCATGATTGCTGTAGGTCCCTACTAACTGCATGACTATTCTGTGATCAGTAATACCTAAAGTGCAATTTCCTGAATGAGTGGGTGATACTGGTGGCCCAAGCACAAGAACAAGGCAAGTTATAAACCTAGAACACCTAGTATCATCTTCCCTGTGTCTGTGCTTGCTCCAGGGTTCCCCCTGGCTAAACACAGAGTAGTTGCTCCCTTGAGCACCGCTACCACAGGGGAGTTGCAGCAGAGTAAGAAACATCATCACTTCCATGGCAGTAATGAGTGTAATTGTAACCCTGAGTCTTTCACAGAGAAAAGCACATCCTATTTTGGGTCATTAGAGAAGAACCACAGGCATGCTGACATTTAAAAAAACCAACTCTCATTTGGGCTGTGCATGATTATTTATATCAGTGGTGTCTTTTGTAACTGTCAGCAGGTCACTTGTCATGGGAGGTGATTGAAGTTGCTTTTTAGATCTTCTTGAAGAGAAGGGGTTAGAAGTTTGATCCTGAAATCAAGACCTTTGCTGTACTAGGCAAAATGACAGAACAAAATGTTGTTCCTGACTGTCATAGCTGATTAAAATAAGTCCACACTTTTGCATCACTTAACTGTCAATCAGCTGTCAAAGCACAGTTACTGATCCTCTATCAGAGCCTCATTGCTCCTTCCTGCTCTTTCCCAGCTGCCACAGAGGTGGGAGGTGCAAATGGGTCACTGACAGCCCTGGACACAGCTCTCCCTCTCTCTTCCCCTTCCTCACCCTCCAGCCAGCACCAAACAGCATCAGTGACTCTGGAAGAGCTTATATTGGGGAGCCCGTGTGTGCCCACAGACACACTTGCATTATTTAACGCACGTTCACCCCTTGTTCTGCCTGCTCTGTCCCCGCCATTTACTGCTAAACAGGTCCCTTATCTTTATTGATCACTTAATTTATCTTTTCTTAGCTCCCCTTGCTCCGTCTGGTGCAGTGTGTCCAAGGTATTGAGCTTAAACATCCGTCTGTTCCTCCTGTCAGGGCTGGTTTGGCCCTGGAAGAATAGGGGGAGCAGGTGGTGTGACTAAGCAGAGCCCGACAGAATAGGGGCACCATGGCTGTGTCCTGTCCCAACCTGCCAGCAATTGCCCACCCTCCCAACTGTTCCACATTAAAGCACTCAACTGTGCCTTTACAGTCCGAATTTTACACAACTGTTTTACAAACCAGGAAGAATTTCTTTTGTGGGAAACCTTTTGTTGGGCAGCGCAGGACGGGGAGGGGAGCAGGGTGGAGGGAGTGCAGGGAGCCGGTTCTGAGAGCAGGCGCATTTTAATGTAATTTTAACGTGTGTGGACAGACACCATGGATGTGCCAAGCTGCTGGGGGAGCCAGCCCTGCGTTTCTGAGCCCTCAGCACATCTTTCAAAGCCACTAGTCTTCCTTTTCTTTGCTCCTGTTCATGCTACTACCTCAGTTTGTTAGACCAAATGAGACTGAAACCCAAATAAAATTGACTCTTACACTTTTTTTTTTTCTCAATAAGAATAGAATGTGGGAATCCACAAAATCAGAGGGCTTGGGAAAGCTGCAAAAGGCAGGCCTCAGAGAGAGCAGAACTGTGATTAGAGCTAAGCAGCAGCCATGAGATTGGTCAGCAGAAAAATTATTTAAAAAGTAGAAAAGCAAGGACAACTAGAACAATGGTCTGTGTATTAACGCTTGTCTAGAATAACTCTCTAAGCTACAGAAAGATAGCAAGATATATTTTATCTAGCAAGATATTAGGAAGTTTGAAGCTTAATAATGGAGCTCAGTGCATTGTGTTTGAAGGCTCACAAGCAGGTATTGAATTGAAATAAGCAAGCATTGTTTTAACCAAAGGTACCTGTGCTTATAGTGGTTCGACAGAACTGCTGTCAATATAGAATATATACTATACAGATATAAATACTGTCAATGTGCTTTTGCTTTGTGTGATTGGGCAAAACTTATTAAGTGAGTTGTGACATTGAGTTCTGTGTCTGCTGCCTGGGATGTGAGCTGCTGGCATCTTCCCATTGCCATACCCATGTAATGAGGGTGATGCTGGAAAATCAAACAGCTCAAGGCAGTTCCCACCAGTGCTGTCCTGTTTGGGATTTGTACACAGACCCCCGGCCAGTCATAAAAGAATATCCATTTTTCACTGTTGCAGAATTACTAGAAGTCCATCTAACTGCACAGACAGCCCCAAAGAAAAGCCCAGACAATGCCTCAACCACATTCCAGTTCCCACACTGGCTCCTGCCAGGGGCACTGTACTGCTCCTGATCCCGTACATGGTGTTTCTGCAGAGGATTTGGAAGGGTGCATTTCCACCCAGATGTACAACAGAACTTACATGTGAGGCACTCTGAGGAAAGCTGCTCTGAAATGTTTGGTCCATAGGAGACAGAACAGGATGCTCTGGTGTCACCGCTAGAGTGATACAAATAGCAGCAAACAAAACCTATCAAGTTCTTCTTGTTAGCTTGTTTTTCTTTTGCCCCTCCCTGTGAGAATTCACAACCACAAAATTCACAAATTTTTGTAAGCCAAACACAAGAGTTGGGTGTTTTCCACATTTTTAAAGGACAATTACAAGCTTATGCATATTCACATTTTGCCCTGCAGGCTTTTTCCACAGGCTAAAATGTTTTGAAAGTTCTGTTTCAGGCAAAATTGCAAACCAAGAGACAGAGATGCTTTTCTTTTTTGAAAATATTGCAGTCAATTGCTCAAATCTTATAAATGCAAAAGTAAAAATGAAAACAAAATATACAGAAGTTATCCTTTCTTCCTTTCAGAGACGTCTGTCTTTCTGCCCCTGCCCTTCCCACAAAAGCTGAGACCCTGCTCCTACAGGAGTCAATGGTCAAATTTCTGAATTTAACCCAATGTGCTGGGTCCTGCAGCAGCAGCAGCAGCAATAATCAGAGACTGCTGGGTAGAGAGGGAAGGGTCCACATTTGTTACTAGATACCTGGGAAAGGGCTGAGATAGAATCCTATAAAAGCACTGTTGTCTGTCAGGAGCCTGATCCTCCCAAATGTGTATGTGGTGGCCTTTTCAGTCCAATTTATATGAAGCATTCAGTTCAGACTCATGGGGGTTTTAGCTTCCTAATCAAACACAAACCACAGAAATACCAAAAAAACATTAAAAAAAACAAGAGAGAGAAAGTTTGTGTTCAGAGAAAATCTGACTGTAAAGGCACCAGGGCATGCAATGACCTGGGTGCTGTCTGACTTTCGATTTGTGATTGCAGTCTCTTGTATTACTGCATTCCCATAATGCATAAAGAGAACACGTATTTGAAGACAGCAGCAGGAGTGTCTTTTTCTGCCAGAGCAAGGTCCTAATTGTGAGGTTCTTCAAGTCTTATTTTTCATTTTCTCTCTCACTGAATATTTATTCAATACATGGTGAAGCAAGGGAGGCTCAGCTCACCCTCTCACCATGGTGCTTGGGGTGGTCACCTTGCAGAAGGAGACAAAAATTTGATTTTTTCCAGATTGAGGAAAATAACAAAACTAGCACTCCAGAAATATGAACAAATACACTTCTACTAAAATATTAGATAAAAAGAGATCATTATAACTTATTTTCAGTCCAAGCTTTTTCTGAAATGCAGCAAGATTTTCACTTTTTTTTTTTTTTACAACCAAGATTATTTTACAGTCAAATTGGTAGACAGTGGTACATCTCCAAATGTTTATTCAAACCTGGAAATGATCATCAAGAAGATGGGGATCAGCAGTGCTAAGAATGAAATATTCTCAAGTGTCCTGCCTAAAAATTTACACCACAAATGCCGTAGAAAACAGAGCTTGGTATTTTAGTATTGTAGGTAAAGAGAGAAAGAGAGGACCTACAGAGATCTATATGGAGTCTTTGCTACTTAAAAATGTGTACCTAGACATTTTCTCAATAATTTGAGATTAAAATCTGTGTTAAAGCTGGAGGGAAAGAAAACATCTCACATCTCTGCTCATTTCAAAAGTATTGCAATTAAATGTATTCTTCAGAAGAACTGTCACAAATTCTGCATTGCCTGTAAACTACCAAGCTGCCCTACAACTAAGAAATCACAATTATAGATCAGAAAATCCTTCCTTTTCCTTATTGTTCATTTTGAATACTGTATATGCTGTCTCTACTACCATGTTAAGCCCTCTCATTTTGCTCCTACTAACTTAAATGCTGATTTCTCTCAAATTTATATATGAAACATCAATACCTTTAAATGGATGATGTACAAAATGCAGGCATAAAAGACAGGCAGGAAGCCCACAATCATTCTGTTTTATCTGCTCCTGGAGTCTGGTTTAGAGTCTATCTGTGTACAAAAATATTTGGAGAATTACTGAACCAGTTATCAATTCATGTTTATGTCATACTGAACACCAAAAGGGTAGAAAAGATGTGGAACCAGTCAGGAGATAATATGATGTTTCCAGTGACCTGAAATGCAAGTCTGAATTAGATCACAAATCATCTAATTAGATTGAAATGGGTCTCATAGACTTGCAACCCTTGATGGATGTTTTTCTGCATCACAAAAGTCACCATACAGTTTGCCACATTTTGGTACAATTACATTTTCCAAGAGGCTTATTGCTTGTGAGGCACAGATGTTGTGGTTCAGGAGAAGCTGTGCTGCCTGCTTCTCTGTAAGAAAAGGTGACATGGCAGCTGCCAAAAGCTGTCTAAAATCAGCAGTGCTTTCTTTAAAAAAATGAAATCAATTAATGAAACAACCCAACATAGGGGAAATTTAGTTTTATGGGACAGTCAGCTCCATGCACCTCTTTATTCAGAGGTACAAACAAGCTTTCTGCACTGGTATATTTTATTATTAAAACATTTTATGTGGATTTTGCTACTCCTGTGAAACAACGCTGTCACTTGCTGCATCCATCAAATTTTATTTAACTTGCCTAGAAGTCACATAGTGGTATCCTTAATATATATAATGCCATCATTTCACTTTCCCAATGGATGAACAAAATTACAAGAGGAGGGGAAAATAAAAATCATATTTAGCATCAACTCATCCCATTGCAAAAGCAATATTTGTGTGATTGTGCATAATAGTTTAAAGTATAATTTAATACATCCCTTTAACAACCCACAAATTATCACTTGACAACTAGAAATAATAGATCTTTTTGTTAAAAACAGAAAGCATGTGAAGACTAAAGGTTAAACAGGTCTTTTCATCATGATAAATCACTGGTTAATGAGCCTGGTATTGTTGGGTATTATCCTTGCTCACTTCAATGCCATTACCTTCTGGTTGTAAAGCTGACACTACTAATGATCTTCATTCTTTGAACTTTTCCACAATATTGACTGGTTGCATAGAGCAGATGTTACTTGGATTTGACTGCAAAAGTGGCAATTCTTCTAAGGCTGGAGCAGGCCTGAAAAGAATGATACTGCACACAATGTATTTTGATATCTCTACATCAAAAGAGATTCTTCTCTAAGTGTCAGTTCTCACTCTCGCAATTTCGTGGTATCACATGAAAACCAACCATAAATAAGAGATCAAGATTTTTCATTTGTCTGCAGCAGTCTCCCTTCTTTTGGCAAAGTTGGAATATGAACTAACACAAGAAAATTTGCATCTCATCTCTGTTGTTGTACCCATAACTTCTCCTGCATTACAGTACTAGCAAGTAAATGAAAATGTGAGCCGTGCATTTCCCAGCTTTTCTCACTGACCAGGAGCTGTGTCAGTGAGCCAAGTGCTGACAAAGCAGGGTGCAGGAGGCTGCACACATGTGCCTGGGCACCCACACCCATCACTGCTTGTCCCAGAGGGAAGGGGCCCAGCAGAGCTGCCCTGAGGATGCAGGAGGCTGCACACATGTGCCTGGGCACCCACTCCCATCACTGTGTGTCCCAGAGGGAAGGGGCCCAGCAGAGCTGCCCTGAGGATGCACACATGTGCCTGGGCACCCACTCCCATCACTGTGTGTCCCAGAGGGAAGGGGCCCAGCAGAGCTGCCCTGAGGATGCACACATGTGCCTGGGCACCCACTCCCATCACTGTGTGTCCCAGAGGGAAGGGGCCCAGCAGAGCTGCCCTGAGGATGCACACATGTGCCTGGGCACCCACTCCCATCACTGTGTGTCCCAGAGGGAAGGGGCCCAGCAGAGCTGCCCTGAGGATGCACACATGTGCCTGGGCACCCACTCCCATCACTGTGTGTCCCAGAGGGAAGGGGCCCAGCAGAGCTGCCCTGAGCAGGCACTAAGGACAAGCAGAGAGCTCCTGGACACCTCTTTGCCATGGGCTGGGTGAGGGACCTGGCTCAGATAAACTCACAGAGCCTTGAGACAGCAGAGAAAGACTTCAGGGTAAGAAAGCAGGGACTGATAAGCTTAATTTAAAACTGAAGCAAAGTGTTTATCCCCAGTCCCCTCTCTTCCTGACCTTGCCCTTTTCTTATACTTCTTGCTCTGCTCCTGTCACTACTTGACTCTAGAAAATGTGGGCTGCAGAGCAAAATTCAAACCTTAAGAAGGCAGAGGTAGTCTTATCTCAGTTTACATACAGTCCTGGGCCAGAAAAGTTTTGCTGCATCCTAGAACAGGAATGGGGACAACTGAACTCACCATTCCGCAGTGAGACATGAAACCTTGCACATCCTTTGGAGACTTCTGTGCAGCAGCAAGCACAAAAGCTCCCTAGTTCAGCTTGTATAAAGGCCAAATTCTTCCCCCTTTGCACCACCATGTCATGCCAAATGTGCCTTAAGGACTTCTAGATTCTTTTCTATTTTTCTGTAAGTAAGGGTGTTTTTTTCTTTCCTTTCAGTGAGTTTGTGGAGAATGGAGAATGAGGATGTGACTGCTTTTACTGATAGCATTCTTGTCTGGTGTTGTCTCATGTGAAGTGAATGGAAAAAATTGAGCAATTTCTCTAAAGAAAGACATAATGCTAAAAGAAAGAAAATAATGCTGAAATTCCATACTCAAAAATCCAAGCTACCAAAGGCATTTCACATGTACCAGTAACACCTCACTGGTGTGTAAAAAGTGAGTAATGAAAATTTAATCCTGAAGGTTCAATCCTTAATCAGCAGGAGAAACTTAAGAAACTTTTCAACAGTATTAATGTCACAATATGGAAATGTAAACATGAACAAAATTCCAGCCCATCACCTCTGATCCCACTAAACTCTGTTGGACTGAGTCTGCACAAAGTCCATCACACCAGCACCTGAGGCTATCTGAGGTATAAAGAAGGCTTCTCTTAAAAAAAAGATCAACTCACATCCAGGATAAAATCCTGAACAAGTCAGCCAAAGCACCAACACAACAAAGATTTTACTTGTGGAGTGATTGGATACCATTCATTTATTTGATAGGGGGTGAGAGGTGTGACGGGATCTCTAATAACCCCAACAGGCTGCAACTGAGGAATTTCTCATCTTTAGGATGCCATCTCTAAAATGTCATCCTCATATGGGATCTGCCCTAGTGTCAGAGAAAAACTGTCTCTTGTCACTATTTCCAAAGTTACTGCTAGATATACCTAAATATTGTCCCACAATCAGAACTGCAGTCTTGCAAGATCCAGGCTGGCTTACAACATAGAGATACAAATCCTCTCCTGCTCAGAGTTTATCAAACACATGGAATGAGAATTTTCATTTGAAGAATATTTACATGTTAGTGTAAGCAATTTGTTTCTATTTTAGTGTCTACAAAGTTGGTTTTTAGCATGTAAAAATTAGTCAAAATACTTTGAAGGACATGTTTTTGATAATTTTTTAAAAATTTCTTTTTAATGTGGGTAATACCAACATTTTCCCCTTTTGCTTATTAGTATAAATATTTCCCACTTTATTGATAAATCAAGAAAAAGAAGAGTGACTTCTGCTTCTGTGAAAAAGCCCTTTGAATCCAGTACACAAAAGCTCCATGTATTATAAGATTCTTTTTCAACCAGTTCCACTGATATTGCTGGATGCCAGTATTGCAAACTGCATTCTCACAGGCTCTGTGGTTTTTCCAGACAGCCTGTATTTTGCCATAAAATGCTTCCATTTTTAAATGCTATTCTGATTTTCTTTCTTGTACCTGATGCAAAACCAGTGGCTGGACACCTGCATTCATGTGGACATTCAGAAATAGATTATTGTTACCAGGTGATCAAAGCACTTCTCCACTATTTGAACCATGAAACATCACTAGTGGTAAACACTCCAGCACAAGCTAATGCAAATTAAGCAGGGAAGGCTTTATTAGACAAACCCCATATCCAGCAGAGGCAGAGGCACTGTCAGTCCTGGTTTCATGAAGGTGGGTAACCTCTTTAACCAAAGAAAGAGCAGCTTCTGACATCATTCAGGCTCCCACTCCCATGCCCTGACACTGCTTCCTTATCTTGCCTTTCAAAATCAGAAACCCCAATAAAAGCAGTATGAGTATAAAAATTCTAACAAGCAATCCATTCAATTACTTCTTTCACTATTTCTTTAAGCAGAAGGGGTTTGGTTACAAGGAGAGCAGCCCATGTAAATGTGTATGTGTGTGTGTCTCCAATGCTTGTGCAGCACAGCCTGCTGATGTGCACATTCAGTTAATATACTTTCCCTGTGCTAGCCTGGGGATTATAAAATCCTGGAAACACCTCCAGCCTGGCAGTAGAACTGGCTGGGAACACTTAGAGCCAATGCATTAGGGCATTTTCCCCACAGATCCACTCCTGCAGCCTCCCCTGCAGCCTGCCACCCCCTGACCACACTCACCCCCGCTGGCCCTTTGCCTTTGACCTCCCTCTGCCACTGCCTCCGGGTTTCTATTTGTTTTCTCAGGACCTGTTATCAATCACTTTTAAGCACCCTGAAGCAGAACATTTAACCTAGGCATGTGAAAGTGCTGGATCCTGCCGTGCAAAGAAATAAACTGCTGTAGGCAAGATATAGTTTGTGTCCCTTAAGGCAGCAAAGCCAGGAAAAAAAAAAAGTTTTGCATGTTTTAGCTGCCAAAAAAACCCAAGAAAACAAAGACAAAATAAAGAAGCTCCTGTACACGATGCAGTTGCCAGAACTTGCATGAGGTTTGAAGTGCCTCACACCATTACCCACTTTGATAACCTACAAACCCAACTTCTGCTTAGAGGAGTTCAAGTGCTGGTGTCAGCTAATTTCTCTTGTACCAAAATGTTGCATTTTATTTCCGCTGATTAGCATAAAATTGTTCCCATTGTCTCAGCCCCAGAGGCACACAATGGTGCCAAAGATCCCTGCAGTGGGGAGTTTCTGTGTGCTTCCAGCTCCTGGCTTTGCTTTAGAATTCATTAGCCACAGGAACACCACATGCTCTGGTGCTGGATTTTGACACATACATCAAGAAATACACTATTTTTCACCAGCAGCTCCCAGAAAATTTTAATTATTTGCTCTCAGCAGACAGAGGATCTATTTTTTCATCACTGAATTGTGGTTGAAGCCATAACATTCCCATGGAACTGGTTTTTTCTTATTTATGCTTTTTTTTTGGCCAATGTCTACATTTACCTGCCAGTATGTTGTGTACATTATTATTACTTTCTCAAATGTGGCTTTCATTGAATTCTCTCAGTCATGAGAAAATTGCATATATGTGCAAAAAGAAGTGGACGAAAAAGACAAACTTCCCTTACAAAATGCCGTGAAACATTCAAAGGGGCTTTAAAAATTACTGCCAATAGCTATTATTTTACTCCCCTTCTCCTCCTTTCTCTTTCATTCCTCTTCTACTACATATCCACCTAACTACTTGGAGCTTTCATCATTATGGGGAAGTTATTGCTCAAAAAAGCAAATGAATAATTTTTAAAAATTAAGAGAGGTGGAAGGAGGTGAAAGAGGTGAAGGAGGAGCTCCTCACATGGGATTAGTGATGAGAAGCTCCATTTTTCTGCCCCAACAAATCTCGTTCTTGGCTCTGTTAATTCCTGCTGGCTGCAGCTGTCCTGACAGGTCATCCTCCCTGAGCCCTTGATGCAGCTGGAGGAGACAGGGAAACTGAGCAGGGGAAAGAAATCTGCTCTGTGTGTAAAAGTCAAGATCTAAGTATCACAGTGAAAGCAGCACTCCAGCCAAAACCCTTGTGGCTTGTGGATGACTCCATCACTTGGCACTAGGCTTTTTGATATCCTATCTGGTGCATTTACAAGAAAACATTAATTACAGAAGTCTTACAGATTCCACAC
>WBNQ01011194.1:153399-162268 GCA_013401375.1 Spizella passerina
ATCACCACCAGGCACAATCAGCCTGCTGAGAACACGCTTCAGGGAGCTGCTCTTGTCCTTCCACAGCAGGCTGAGAGCGCCTAATGCACTCTGAAGTTTTGCTGATTGAATGGACCAATCTATCAGCAGATTGATAGGAGCAGTTTGGCAGCCCTGGAGAGGGAAGGTGGGGTCAGCAAGCCCTCCCTGCAGCATTGCATCATGCACTGTGACACTCCTCCAGCCTCTGCATAGCTCTCCCTGGGCACAAAGTGATGTGAAATGCTGGAGGGACTTTGGAACACATGGTTTGGACTTCCTCTGTTCCAAGAGGATCATAGGAATTCTATAGGAATCAGACCTAAATTAAATCCTATTCAAAAAGTCCCTTTCTGGAAATCTAGAGATGTCTGTTTTATAGGTGCAGGGGTAACTTGTTTCCTAATTACTTTCTCTCTTCTAATTATCAACTTTGGCACAAATTCTGCTACTACTTGAAGCACTAAGAAGCAGATAACGTGAATCTTGCCTTGCTAGGTTATCTACAACTTATTCTTCAAAAATCACCTGAATGAATGGTGGTGGGAGAAACAACATGGAGAGGAAGGGCAATTTTCATTAGGTCCACAAACAGCTTGTGGCAGAGCAGACAAAAAAATACAGCACAAGAAGAGGTGTAGCACAAGAACAGACTAAGTTCATTTAGCATTCACTGCTAGTGCAGCTAAGATAATATTTTCAGGCAGTTTATGCTATTTTTGAAGTTAATTACTTGACTAGTATTTTGTCCTTCATTCTGGCTCATGTTATTTAGTTTAAAATGGCAACAAGTCTTACTACAAAGGGCAGAACAAACCTTTTCATACTCGGGAGGCTCATAACACTGAAATTTAAGGCCACACAGTGTTGTTCATCCCAGGGAAATTCGCATATTAATCCAAAGTTTCCCACCTCTCCTCCCTCAGCTTCAAGGACACTGATTTCTCTGGAGCACCTGTATGAAGCTGTGGGGCTCAGACAGTGGCCTGCTCCTGATTCAGGACTTCTGTTTCCAACTCTGACAGGCACCAACCCAAAGCCACGAGAAGAAACTAATGGAAAACATTATCCATAAAGAAAAGATGGATTTGAGCCTGCAGCTGTCATTGCTCATCTGGTAGCTCTTCACCAACACCTTGCTTGGTAAAAAAAACCCCATAACCAACACAAAACAAGCAGTCATACCTAAGGGCCAGGTTTCAAACTCTGACCAAACCATAGGCTGATTTATTAAGCATCTTGGTCAGTTGTTGTGATTTTACAGAAAAAAAAGCAGAACTGTGATCCATTAATGAAGATCTAAGGAGGTGCATGACATGGCTTTATTTATTTGTATTTATTATGGTTTTATTTGTAGTTGACTCAAGGCTCTTAAATGATGTATCAAGGGATCATTTTTTAATCCATGCCTCATTTGTTTCACTGCTCTGTCAGGGATTTTAAATGGAAAAGGAGTGCTTTGCAATATCTCTGCAATTCTTTGCTTGGATGTTTGTTTCCAAAGCTTGCTTGTCTGATTAGCAAGGCCAGTGGCATGCAGAATAAAAGAGGAGTGTCACATTAGTTCTTTGAACAGTTAAACATCTTCCTGTCTCAGTGATTATTTCTCTATTTTAATTTAATTTGTTTTAGCAATGATTTCCTAATTTACATTGCTGCCATGTGACCTATAGGGAAAAAAGTCCCTTCATTCCCACTTGACCAAGATCAAAAGCCAATTGCAATCTGATTCTTTGATCCATTTAAGCACATAAACCAGGAATAATTCATAATTGCACCTCAGTTAGGAAAGATTTTCATCTTTTTTAAAAGGAAAACTTACAAGCAAGTTGAATACAAGGCAGAACTGTGAGTCAATAAACTTTAGGCTCAAATCATAAAAGGTTTGAGATCTAAAAGTACCCCAATAAAATTTTGATATTTCTTTAATAAGTACTCACTTTTCATGGAAAAAAAAACGGGAAAAATTCAATTTTACCTTGAAAAATTTTAGCAAAGTTCTCCAGCCAGTGCATGCAGGATAGCACAAGCTGGAAGCTCTTAACTGATGGTTCTGAGCTGTAATTAATCAGTGGCAAATGGCAAAATCTGAGCTGTAGTTAGTCAGTGGCACATGCCAAATGTGCTGTAAGTGATGTCATACTGGGTCTGTAGATGCTTTCTCTGAGTCAAATGAAATGTGGCCTGTCCTTGATGCAACACCACTTCAGCATTCTGGGTTTTGTTTATTTTTACTGCAGTTTATCGTTATTTCTGCTGGGCTCAGGCTGGGTGGGGATTTGCCCTGTCAGTGCTTTTCCCCCTCAGCCCCTGGCTGGCTGTGCAGGGTGCAGCACCCCAGCCTGCCTCCCAAAATCTGTCCCAAACAGCTGCAAGGAGAGAGGGCCCTCAGGAGAGCACGAGCACACCCCCAGCATTCCCCTGCTTTAGCTCCACGGTTTTCCCAGGAATTGCAGCTCTTGTGGAGCTGCAGCTATTTTGTCACAGAGGGCAGATGACAGGCTTCCCTCAGAGCAGAGACTGCAGGAGCTGGCACTGCCTCCAGCACAAAGCAGAGCAAGGAGCTGTCAGCACACAACCATCTGCTGGGAGACAAGACAATTCAAAAGAAACAGCCAAGAAAAGCAGGTGCTGCACCAGCTACTCACTGCCTGCTCATTTAACCTCATAAAACCAACCTTGAAGAACTCTGGCTTTTCAGATTTGGCAGTGGGATCCGGCAGTTTGGCAGTGATGCTGGTGCACAGAGCACGAGTGCTGCCCTTGGTTCTGTTTGCTAGTGAGATCCAGCATGAGTTACAGGAATTGTCATTTTGGCCCAGATCTGTGGTAAACAACCAAGGCTTTGCTGCTAAACTACTTATTTTATGGAATACAGTGGCCAAGAAGGCAGGGGTTATTCCTCTAAGGATCACTAAAGAGTATTCCTGGGATTGATAACAGGAAGTGTCATTGTATGGAATACAATGGCCAAGAATACCAAGAATGGCCAAAATTTCTGGGATTGATAACAGGAAGTGTCATTTTATTTGGTGATTATACAGTGGTTTATTCCTCTAAGTATCAGTAAGGAGTATTTCTGGGATTGATAACAGGAAGGGTTATTTTGGCCTAGATCTGTGGTAAACAACCAAGGCTTTGCTGCTAAACTACTTATTTTATGGAATACAGTGGCCAAGAAGGCAGGGGTTATTCCTCTAAGGATCACTAAAGAGTATTCCTGGGATTGATAACAGGAATTGTCATTTTATGGAATACAGTGGCCAAGAAGGCAGGGGTTATTCCTCTAAGGATCACTAAGGTCAGGATCTCTGCTTTTGTACAGTTTTTGTCAGTGAGTCAGCAGCTGAGGGTAAAGCAGGATGAGGTGTCTCTCAGAGATCAAAACTTCTTTCCCAAACACTTCAGATTACAATCAGGGATCATACAAATAACAAACCTATGTCATCAAGTCCTGTTTTCCTCGCTTGAGTCTACACACTCATCTGGAGAACTGATGAAGGAAGCTGTGTGAGCAAGATTTGATGTCTGGGAGAGCCTTCTCGGGCAAAGACGTGAACTGTGCAACTTCTCCATGTGCTAGCAATGATTCTTGCTGTTCATCTGCTGTTGCTTCCATAACTGTGAGCTGGAGGGAAACTGTATTAACAGGTTATGCTTCTGAATGATTCCTTGTGTATATCCAAGGGACGCCCATTTCTCTGTGTGTCTGCGTTTATTTAGAAATGAGGAGGAAGCAAAAAATGTCTGAGTGTGTGCCTGAGTCTAAGAAACTTCACATGTCAAGGGTTTTCAGGTGCCTGTTTTCAGCCTAAGAAAAGAAGCTCCCCTTTCCATCTTCCACATCCAAATCACCTCCATTCTCATCACAGACCCTGACTGTTAATCTGCTTTACACTGCCTAGGACAATTTCATTTTTGACAGCCAGCATATCAGCAAGGGGTTCTTAGTTACCAAACCTTAGAAAGGCACGACCCAGACTGCAGAAATTATACCACAGCCCTGCCCTGCCTCCCAAAGCAGCCTGGAGCTCACTTCTCCTCAAACATGGCCAGCTCATTGTGCTTGATTTGGAAATGCTTCGCTCAGGGTGGAGTTTATGCCTGACACAGACCAGATAAACTCCCGTCAGCGCCTCACAATACTTTTTTTTTTTAATTTAATCTTTAAAAGGACAGGCTGCTGGTTAACTGAGAGTCCCCTGCTTGATTGACAGTATCTGTCAGAGGCAATGAACTCCACTTGAACATTGCCTTTATCTTCCTGTGTAAAGTTGTTCAACTGTGACCCTTCCATCTGTTCCAGCTAATCTGAAAGTCATTTAGGCCCGCTTCTCCATTCATCCCAAACACAGCACATTCTCCTGTTAACACACATATGCAAAGTTGTCAGGCTGTCAGCCACGTAAGGGCTTTTTCCCCTCTCTTTTTTTTTTCCAGACTCCCACAACATCTGTGTATACATTTCCTTGTAACGATTATAATCATGCAAAAATAAAATCAGAAAGTGGCTCAGATCTTGCTGATTACATTAATGAACATAACAGTAAATCTCCCAGCATCACTTCAGAAAATATCCAGAGGGGTTCTTTAAGGAAAGGCCATCAGGTAGCTGACTCCAGTGCTCCAATGTTGTGCATGTGCAAACCTCCATATTTTAAACACTGAAACAAGTTATTGCCTTGGAGGTGTAAGATCTTTACCAAATATGTGTTTTAAGATTTTCAGACTGCTACTCATAAACAGCTGTTCAAGCCCACTTCAAATACCTAAGTTTGTCATATCCTATTTGATATGCAATTTTAAAATGCATATGAACTTACGAAAAAATGTCTGGAAACTCTTAATAATGTGGTACTCTCAGTTAATTTACTCTTTAAAATTCACCTTACATCAGTAGGAAACTATTCCACTAACCATGTCAGCACAGTTAGTATTTATCTTGAGAACAACTAATAAATCACCTGTTCCTTGCACACAAAGTTAATGCTGACAATATAGTTGACTTTTAATTCAGGAGAGAATGCCCAGATATTGCTGCAAAACTGTGAAATACATCCAACAAAACCAAGAAAAACCCAAGAGGCAATTTCTGATGTGTCCAAGGAAATACAAAGGGAAGGTTCTCACCCAATCAATTTGTTATTGCCACAGAAGAAAATATTTTTATAGATTTCATGATTCATTATTCATTTCTGGTACATGCACAGACCAAAGTCTTTACAAAAGGCCAGATTATTTACAAAAAAAGAAGAAAAAAGCATAATGCCATCTATTGTAAACTACTTCCAGAATAAAGAGGAGAAAAGTGCTAAAATTCATGGAATAAAAACAAAATAATCAGAGGGGGAAAAAACCAATATAGGAATTACTATGGAGTTTGTTGTGCTTCTCAAAAGGACCATGATGTGTGCTGTACACACCCACACTATGCCTCCAGTATTTATTACATGGAATGTGTACTTCTGGTAGAATCTTGACTTCTTGGTAAATGTTAGCACAAAATGAGTGACACTTGTGGCAAACCTTTGTTCTCGTGGCTGATTTCTCTGACAGAAGTTATATAGAAGAATAGAATCAGGAAAAAGAAGGAAAAAAAACAACAGAAAAAAGCCCCAAATCTCCCCAGCCTACTGTTCAGCTCTGTCATACAGAAGTAAAGAAACCAGACCTCCTATTCATGTATTACCCACTCTGGTTGTCATGCAAGCTTTTTGGCCATTCTCATTGTACTTGAATGGTGGTAAAGTAATAAAGGCAATGGGATGAACTTCTCTTTTTTCCCCCTTTTTTTTTTGCACTCACAAGATAAAAGTGTTCTGGATTCCTGTTATGGTGTGATGGAGGCTCAGCAGTGACAGTGAAAGTCTGCCAGCCTCACATTAGACTGCATAGTACAAGTTGAACTACAAGGCTGCCATTTGTGCTATGATTTCTTTTAATTCTTTTAAATAATGTGCCTTGAGCTTACATGAATTATCAGCAATAAACTGAAGTAATCCTTATGTGCCCAAATGCTTTCCTCTTGTACTTATAGGAATACTGCTTGTAAAACCTGATCTAACAAACTACTTCAGAGCTGCAGGGTTCATTGCAAAATGCTCAAAAATGACTCAAAAAAGGCTTGTCTGTCTTTTCATGCAGATAGTCTCTGCCTAAAATAGGGAGCCTCTTTACCTACCCATCAGCAAAGACTTAGGATCAAATTCACCTGCTGTCTTTTGAGCTCTGTAGAACTGACAGAACATCTGAACTGGCCTGGTCTGCAGAAAAATGTCTCCTTTTGGGGTGTTGAATGCCTCCTTTTAGGGTGTTAAATGTCTCCTTTTGGGGTGTTAAATGTCTTCTTTTAGGCTGCTGAAACGGCAGCTTGTGCTGATGAGTCTCACCCTTTTAGATGTGTTTATTTCTCTATATAAAGTCCTTGACTCAGCCAGCCTGGACACCTGTCCTGGTGGGGCTCTGGCTGAGGAGTGCAGCCTTTATTTGCCACAAATATTATTAATGGACAAGCTCTGCCTCTATTCACCATCAATACCATTGATGAGGAAGCTTTGGCAGTGCTCCCCAACACTTCTGGCCCTACAAACTTGGTGTAGAGACACTCCTGTTTGCTGTGGCACTGCTCTTCATATCTTCTTGCATTGCTGATGGCCAAATTAATGTCTTAGGGGGTCTAACAATGCAGGTTTTCTAACTAACCCAGGAAAGAGTCATTAAAATACAGCTAAATATCTTCCTGGTATCTTGGTATGAAAACCATGCTGGACTTCACGGATGGGTTCTGAGTGCTGCCTGATATGTATTGAGCTTTTACTTTACTACCTGGGGATCACTGTTGCTTTCCTTTTATTCAGGATAAGGGAGAAGTAAAATGAGTTTGCCATAACACAGGGCAATAATTTCAAGGGAGAAGATGTCACAAAAAGGAATTAAATTTCCTTAGAGATGGAAAAGAAGGTGGATTTTCATGAGCAAGGGCTCTCTGCATACTTTAAAGACCTCTAGGGAGAATCAGGTCTTTGTGTGTTTTCCCAAAATCTCAGAACAGTAAAAAACAACTACTATAGCACAGTGAGAGAGAAGTTATAACAAAAGTGATATTGGAAATCCAAGAAGGCTGCAAAGAACAAAAAGTGTCTAAGATTCACTGAAATTTATGGCTCATGCCAAGTTTGAATTTTTGGAGTACTCATGCTGGTTATTTTTCCCAAACATCAATACTTTGTAGGAATATGTAATAAATGGTTAGTATGTTGAGTCTGAAAGAAAAATTCATGCATTTACAGTCCCAGGGAAGAAGCCCTGAAGGGGAGTTCATGGGGAAAGAGAAAAGGGAGAGGTTCCAGCTGATAATAAATCTCATTTGTAGACAAATGTTTTACTCTGAAGCAGCACTTCTGGCTTTTCTAGGATCTGGTTATTTCTCTGTATCAGAAGATGAGTACTGAACATGCAAAGTGCAAATTACCCTTTGGCTTTTTACCCTGTCTAGTTTGTATCTAATCTTTGCCCAGTCCTCATTGTGGAAAAAAAAGGTTATTTTTATTAACCCTTATACTTTATGATACTGCTTTTATCTGAACACACAACTGATAAAATGATATGAAAATCTGTTTGTAAACATTACTATGTCATCTACTCTGTACTCTCAATGATGAAAATTAGAAACTGCCTTAAAAACCAGACCTTTAAAAAAAAAAAAAATAGAAATTCTTATTATTTGCCTTTTGAATTTTGCCCCTAAAAAAACCACCTTCAATAAATCTTTCAAGATTTATTTCACAATCAAAAGGCCCAAAAGTGTACTTTTAAATGAAAAAAGAAAGAAGGCAGCAACTTCTTTGTAACTCTATGACTCCAAGAGCTGGGGACTAGAGAAAGAATAATAAAAAATACAGATTTCTGAGCTGAGACTGTGGAGCTTGAAAGTCAATTAGTCCATTCCCTTCCCTCAGTACAGCAACTAATGGGAGGAGATAAAATCAAACAGCTCTTTGCATGATCCTGTCATACCCACAAAAAGAAAGATTTCTCACTGGACCAATGTCTGCCTTCAAAAACCAATTCCACACGATGGGAGTTTTAGAAATAAAAACCTGATATGGTCACCCACTGAAAAGGAGAAACCAGAAATGAATTCTTCAGCTTTCATTACTAGTTCTTGCAATTTTTGAATGTGTGGTGATGTTACAGAAGTATTGCCTGTGGGCCACAGAAAATGATAAAAACCTGCTGATATTTCCCCATGCCCAGATTTAGGTGTTTAATCCTTGCACTCTGCATTGCCACTGGCACTCATCTTTGAGCTGATCACCTCAGGAACTTGCTGCATCTCATCTGCATGTAACAAACAAATCCTTAGCAAGGAACAGTTCTGTATCTCTGGTTTGCCTGCCCTGGTGCAGGGGCACAGTAAAACTGCCTTGCTNATGGGAGGGAATAATCTGTAGTGCAAGCAGGGCCAATTGTAGGATGTTCAAACAAGCAGTACTGAAAGCCAAGGAAGCTGAAATAATGACAGAAATGGGATGTGGAATATCAGCCATGCTAATAACTCACATGCACCATGATCAGTCAATACCATCTTCAACGTCCTTCCTGTTTCAACACTTAGAGTTGGTTTTGCATGTGATAAGTTACTTGCAATGACTTTAAGATAAACACTTATTACTGGTTTTGCATGTGACAAGTTACTTGCAATGGCTTTAAGATATTTGAGAACTTGGAAAAACAAGAATGCTAGGTGAAGTACAAGCATGAATTAATTACTGCAGAACTTCAAATATCACATAGCAATCACTTTATTTTACATCTTCTTTAAAACCTACAATGGATATTTTATTTTACT
>WBNQ01011196.1:8844-73548 GCA_013401375.1 Spizella passerina
AAACAAGGAGCACATATATAATTATTATGCAGTTGGACTAGAAAATCTATAATATAAATATTAAAAAACTGGAAAAAAACCCAAGAATTTTTCTCCCACAAATGCAATTGCACTTATCATATATTATCACCAATGTTCTATAAAAAAAATAAAAAACACTACAAGAAAAAAAACAAATGCCTCACTTTTATGCCAATTACTCTCCTTCTAATCAAAGTTAAATAAAATCGCATCTTCATACCTCCTCTGGCTAAAAAGTAGAAGTATTCAGAAACCTATAAAAGCAGCTTGCAGCTAATATTGCACACTGTGTCTAGGTCTGTCACACAAAAGAAAGATGACAAGTTCACTGCAATAAAAATTCCATGCTTAGAAGACTAGAGCTGCTACCTATTAGTCTTCATTACTTTGCAGTCTTCTGACAACTGTAGCAGGCTGCTGAGCCCCAAATGGGGGCCATAATGTGATCTGATGATATATGAAGAGCTGCTAAAGGGAGAGTGAACCATCCTAGCCTATACATTTTAACAGTTCCTTTTTACTGAGAGCCCACTTTACCACAAGACTTCAAAAATCTGCTGCCTCAGCTATTGGTGCAGTAAATCTGCCAACTGTGCCTGCAACCACATCATTTTACACTGGCTACAGCAGCCAATATAATGAGTCAATAATAAACCAAGGACCTTATAGGCCATGAATAGCTGGTTTATATTGGCAGATGCAAGCATAACTAAAACCTCTGACCAAACAAAAAAACACAAAGGACTACTTTCACAGTTTCTGTGCTTCCTTGCAGTTAATTATCTTAGTGCATATTTAATGTGTTTTCTAAAAATAAGGTAATTATTAATTGCCCAAACCAGTGTACCTACCCTTCAGTTGCTGATACAATGCAGCATTTTCAGGCCAAGGCTCTGCGGCTGTGGAAAGAGAAGATATTAATTAAGCAAGCTGAATACCAATGTGCTTATAAATGCTAAGTGAACATGAGTGTTACCCAGAGCAAGAATTTAGACTGCAAAGATCATGATGCACTATTTAGCCTAAAAATGTCCCACTGACAAGCTCTCCTGCTGTACCTCTCTCCTGCTCACAGGGGTACATCATGGAGAAGGAAGTCCCAGAATGGAATGTTGCAGGAAGAGCTAAAATTCAAGCTACATTACAGAACAGCTGTAATTCTGAAGCAACTGATGCAGCTATTTTCCCTTCCTAATTCTGGCCACTTCCCATCCTAATCCTGGCCACTCCCAAGAGCAACTATTTATTAAGGTACTAAATGAAGAATTCTGGAGAGAACAGAACAAGACACAGAGGAAAGAAGCACAAATCTCCAATATGTGAAGAACACTTTAGGGAAATGGAAAAGCTTTCTGCCTTTCAAAGTTGTGTCCTCATGATCCTATGTAATACCCACAGAGCCAGGAGCCCAGGCATGTCAGAACTCTGCCTACCAGAGCAGGATGACCAGAGCTGCCTATAGCTTTAAGCTACGTACTGCTCAACACTAAAATGAGAATGTCAATATGCATTCAAGAAACTGAATCATCAGTTCAAAACAGTTGAGCAGTTGTTAAAAAAATGAGGCAAGGAAATAAGACAATCACATCCTCCAGTTGAGAACCATTGCATGTAACCAATCACACCATATGAATGTAAGGGAAGACAAAAATAATAATCAGTACCAATTTACTGTTAATGGTAGCATTAAGGTAACAGTTCATAACATTTTTTGTATCCATTACATCCCTTGTTAATGTCTAATTAAAAATACTGTTTTAAAATATCAGTTCAAACCTTGCATTCTACCCAAAATAGCCATTTGTAAACAAAATTTATGCTCTAATCATGTAAATTATTTTTTAAAGCAATAATGTATATAAATAGCTATGCATGGATCAAGCATGTTAATGTCTAATTAAAAATACTGTTTTAAAATATCAGTTCAAACCTTGCATTCTACCCAAAATAGCCATTTGTAAACAAAATTTATGCTCTAATCATGTAAATTATTTTTTAAAGCAATAATGTATATAAATAGCTATGCATGGATCAAGCATGTTAATGTCTAATTAAAAATACTGTTTTAAAATATCAGTTCAAACCTTGCATTCTACCCAAAATAGCCATTTGTAAACAAAATTTATGCTCTAATCATGTAAATTATTTTTTAAAGCAATAATGTATATAAATAGCTATGCATGGATCAAGCATGTTAATGTCTAATTAAAAATACTGTTTTAAAATATCAGTTCAAACCTTGCATTCTACCCAAAATAGCCATTTGTAAACAAAATTTATGCTCTAATCATGTAAATTATTTTTTAAAGCAATAATGTATATAAATAGCTATGCATGGATCAAGCATGTTAATGTCTAATTAAAAATACTGTTTTAAAATATCAGTTCAAACCTTGCATTCTACCCAAAATAGCCATTTGTAAACAAAATTTATGCTCTAATCATGTAAATTATTTTTTAAAGCAATAATGTATATAAATAGCTATGCATGGATCAAGCATGTTAATGTCTAATTAAAAATACTGTTTTAAAATATCAGTTCAAACCTTGCATTCTACCCAAAATAGCCATTTGTAAACAAAATTTATGCTCTAATCATGTAAATTATTTTTTAAAGCAATAATGTATATAAATAGCTATGCATGGATCAAGCATGTTAATGTCTAATTAAAAATACTGTTTTAAAATATCAGTTCAAACCTTGCATTCTACCCAAAATAGCCATTTGTAAACAAAATTTATGCTCTAATCATGTAAATTATTTTTTAAAGCAATAATGTATATAAATAGCTATGCATGGATCAAGCATGTTAATGTCTAATTAAAAATACTGTTTTAAAATATCAGTTCAAACCTTGCATTCTACCCAAAATAGCCATTTGTAAACAAAATTTATGCTCTAATCATGTAAATTATTTTTTAAAGCAATAATGTATATAAATAGCTATGCATGGATCAAGCATGTTAATGTCTAATTAAAAATACTGTTTTAAAATATCAGTTCAAACCTTGCATTCTACCCAAAATAGCCATTTGTAAACAAAATTTATGCTCTAATCATGTAAATTATTTTTTAAAGCAATAATGTATATAAATAGCTATGCATGGATCAAGCATGTTAATGTCTAATTAAAAATACTGTTTTAAAATATCAGTTCAAACCTTGCATTCTACCCAAAATAGCCATTTGTAAACAAAATTTATGCTCTAATCATGTAAATTATTTTTTAAAGCAATAATGTATATAAATAGCTATGCATGGATCAANTAATAATCAGTACCAATTTACTGTTAATGGTAGCATTAAGGTAACAGTTCATAACATTTTTTGTATCCATTACATCCCTTGTTAATGTCTAATTAAAAATACTGTTTTAAAATATCAGTTCAAACCTTGCATTCTACCCAAAATAGCCATTTGTAAACAAAATTTATGCTCTAATCATGTAAATTATTTTTTAAAGCAATAATGTATATAAATAGCTATGCATGGATCAAGCATAAATATGTCACTGGCTTAAGTAAGGCTCTGCATCTTTGCCTTTAGAACTCAAACTGAAAAAGTGTACAATTTTCTAACTATCATTCCTTTTGGATACTCATGAAGTATTAATTTTTATGGGAGTCACACAGAATGTAAAGCTTAAAACACTGTACACAGTTTTGTGAAGGTCACTGCCTCTAACATTAAGGCACAGAGCCTATCAGTGATACTAGTATGGGCATGAGAAAGCAACTAATCACATTTAAGTGTCATGGAAAAATGTTTTATGTTTTATTGTAGCAGTTATTGGTTTTACACTCCACCATTAAAGTTTTGCCCTGAAGTAAAAATTCTTGAGGTGGAAGTACATCTACATCTTTAAATAANGGCCTATTCCTACTGAAACTTTTTACCTGATCCTTTTCTGACTGAAATGTCAGATTTATAACTAATTCTTGGATTCCAGCCTAAACTGGAAGTTGCCTATTTTTCACACATGGCTGAAATATTTCTGGATCACAAAAATCAAACAAAAGAGCTAGGTACATTCCAAGAAATTCAGATTCTAATTCCAGTCTGATTTTGGCACTCATGCAGCCATGGAGATACAGAGATATAATACACACACACACCCCCTCCACCAGCTTCTTGGCACACTGAATCCAAAACCACACTGCTGTTAAGGCACACCATACCCATGCTATAAACTAAAATACAAGTACAAGATTGTTTGTATATTCCGTGCCCTTTTCAGCATAAATCTTACTTCCACAATCTACTGATCACATGTTTATTTTCATGAACCGCATCTGCCGACCCTAATTTTGTTACTGATGATACAAAGTCTTTATCCCACAGCCCCAGAACACAAGAGCACCCAACTTGAGGGAAGGAAAGGACAAGGAAAGTTTAAAGCCTTTGCATTCACTTCCACATAGTTTAGTTGTGTACTAATATATTTCTGATGAGTAAATGAAACAAGGACAAACAGCCAAATGAAAATCTCAGCCTCCATTATGAGTATACCTGGAACTCCAGATTTCAGCTGTTGTAAGAAAATGAATAATACACCCTGCACTTGGCACCTGACAGTCTCCAGAGTGAGGTCACAATTCTGACCACGTTTGGATGAGGTAGACACATGCTCACAAGCCTTGAAACAAGTCCTCAGTTCTTTGTATGCAAAGCAGATCAAAGGTAACTGATTTCACTATTTCTATACAGACTGGATTTTAAAATGATCAGTTTCACATTAAGAGTCACATGTTATTACCTAAATCCTAGAAAATAAACAAATTCCGCAGTGTGCATTCAGAATTGCATGCAGATTGCATGCTACAATGCCAGAGGTACAAATACCTGTGCAATACTCTGGAAATCAAATCATTAAATACCCATTCACTATCTGTCCCATACCTTACAGTTTCTACTCATTCTCCCTCTTCCAAGTTGTCTAGAATATGAAACATTTCTTTCTGATGAAGCAGGAAGTTTAAATACACACTGCTACATAGGGGTGCAGGCTCACCAGGTACAAGGTAAACTCAAGGAGGAGCTCCCATGCTGCCTTTGGTTAGTTCCAAGGTGCAGACATGCAGCCAAGGGACACCAGAGCGCTGCTGGGGAAGAGAGGAGCAGGGATCACTGAAGGCTTGTCACATGTCTCCACAAGAGGAGAAAGTGTGTAACATCTTTAATGTGCAGCAATGACTCTTGCCTTATGAATGTAGGTGAAGACATAATTTGTAGAATAATAGGCACTAATATTACACGCTGCTTCAGTTCTGTCATATTTCCAATCCATCAAGTTGATTAATGCTATAATAACTCCTCACAAACTTATCATTTGTGCACTAATGAAGTCAAATCCAGTTTATCCTTCGGCAACTATAATCTTCTGGTCTGTAGATGTTCATTTCCCTGCTAACCACGGCTACTGTGGCACTCGGTATATAAAGAGAAAATTAACAAATGCGATGTCAATTCAGCTTCAGAAGCTTTCAACACAGAATCACATTTATGTGTTAGATCCTACGCAACAGACATTTTTATCATTACTTGCTCACAGGATGAAATAACTGCCTGGAAGCATGCCTTACAGGAATAGCTTCTCTACATTTCTTAGAAATAAGGAATTATTTCATTCTTCCTTCTGCCTCTATAATCAGAGGAATTACTATTGTGTGGTTTTCAATGGGTCTGTCTCGCAGGCTTGCAGTCTTTAGTAAAAATTGTTTTCCCACCCTACTGAAACTTTTCCCATGATTAACAAATTCAAATATTTAGTCTTTCATGTGGATTGTCTGCTGTTCAGGACAATCAAATCTCATACTATTGTCTTTCCCTACTTCTCTACCACACTGCTTGTTGATTAAAACAATAATGCCAGTTATAGGAAGCAGCCTATGGGAAACAATCTGTGGGATTATTCCCCCCTCTACCCTCTCTCCATTAACAATGTCTGAAAAGGGCTTGAGTTCAAAAGTAACAGGGAAATAAGAATTTAAAAGATGTGGACACAGAAAACATCACTACATAAGCCTTGTAATCCTGGGTGCTGAGAATTCAGCAGACACAGCACCCCTACAAATGGAGAAGTCAAACAGCAAGCAAACCTACAGCAAATCCTCTTCGGTTTTGTGGATGACTAAAAATGCATGAAAATTTCACTAAGCTCAATGTATTTGTTAGTCTAAGTGTTTTACTTATTAACAGTTTAGCATACAAAATGCTGAAGATTTACAAGTGATAACAGGGTTCTTAGTTGTCAAATTAGAAGAAAATTCTGTGAACTGGTGCATTGCACGTTCCCAGTAGAGTTTTAAGTACTCAAGTTTGTAACTACTGGAACAGATTCCTAATTCCTCACCTGTCCTTTCAGAGAATGACTTAGAAAAAACATAATTTTTGCTCTTAAAAAAAAAAAACTTCCAAAGCACAGAATGAATCACGACAGTCACATCAAATTCTTTGCCCCTGAAGGTGTATTGTATTAGGTGCACTTCTCAGATTTTCATATTGTGTGAAATATTTTATTTGAGCAACATTAAGACCAGAGAGAGACATTCATATAACAATTTGATTTCAATGTTTCCAGACGTTTCAGGCTGATATTTCAATAATAGGACTTCAAGTACCCAAATACTTTTGGGACAGTAAGAGAAAAGAACACAAATATGCTGTAAGAAGACTCAAGAGCACTGAACCCCACTACCAGCAGGGGATCAATCAGCAGCTCACCTGAAGCCTACACAGCTTCAACCAAAGTTCTCAAACAGGACATACTACACTTGCCCACTGTGAACCTCAATTCAAAGAATGAGAGGCAGCACTAACATTCTCCCAGTGAAGTCTGCTCAAGAGGAAGCCCCATATCACTAAGATGCTCTACAGTGCATCAGCCCCACCAATTCCTTGGTCAGAATCTATTTATGAGTGCACAAAACTTGATTTCAACTTCTACACTCTAAATTACTGGGAAACTCTTCATCCTGTGTCAGTGCTGCCAGGATGTACGGGGGAAATAAACATTTTTATCCACCTTCCCCCAGCAGCTTCATGATGATGAAAGAGATGTAATGAAATAAATGGTTTACAGTTATGCCTTTAATCCTCTTACTTAAAAAATAAGGCTCTGACTGAGAAAATGAGAAGACAAAATACTTTGCATGTTAAATTGTGGAATATGCTAAACAACAATTTAGCCACTTCAGTGGTCTAGTAAGAATAGCCAGTTTCAGCAGCAGGGCAGGCAGTGTGATTTGCCCTGTAGTCTGCCTCTAGTTTAGCTTGCTGTCAAGCTGTGGCATTCTAGAATACCAGCCACAGAAAAAAGCCAGAGAGCTCTAGATCCAGGCATCAAGATGTTCCCTCCTGAATGAGAAATTAAGTCATCAACAAGTTAAAAGTTTTTAGGAAAATACTCAACTTGAAATTAGTCTGTTCCCAGCTCTCAGCAATATCACAGAATTCTGCTGGAACAAGAATATTTTTGGAAGGCAATGCGGATAGAAATATTTTTCTGTTATAAAAGCAGCCTATGCCTAATAGGAATCAAGGCTAATAACCAGTAAATCAAGATAATTACTGCCCCAAATCTCCCCCAAACTAAAGTTTACTATATTCTCAGTTTGCCACCCATTTATTCTATGATACCTTCTGTTTCTGTCAATGCAGTATTCAGCTGACTAACAGTCTCTTCCACACAGCTCACTGTGTGCTGTTGTGTAGGCAAGGCTAGGACCTGGCCTGGGAATATCTGACCTTCTTTAACACAGCAACTTCATGAAATATTATGAAGTTGTTATGGATCATATAAAAACAAAGACTACTCCTTCTCTAAAATCACCACATTTGCATGGATCACTTTCCTTTTTGCTACATTTTTCTTAAACACTTTGATACTAAACTTACATTTTAAAAAATACACTAAAACATCTGTATTTACCAGTTTGGCTCACGTGGCATTAAAGGCCTGCTGTAAGAGCCAAGAGGCAAGATACCCTCTATTAAAAACAAGCAAACAAAAATACTTGGCATTAATCTGAATCACTGTATTGCAGTATTACAGCTGGAGAGATTAACTTGCACATTATTTTCACACAGTTTCCTTTAGCCTCTCCCTAGGTACAGATTTGATTAAAATATAATGAGGATTCTAAAAACTGCTTTTTCACAAGAGTAAACACTAAAAAGAAATTCAGTCTTACATCTGGGCAACATCTATATCCAACAATGTTATTTACAAGTCTCTAAATGTCATGAAGCAAACATCACAACAATCGGGAAGAAAAGTTACCCTTTTTGGTTTCCAAAGACTGGTGACATGGTGGGGATCTGCTGCTCAATACCAAAGAATCACAGAAAATTCTGAGTTGGAAGGGACCACAATGTTCTAAATTTAGTAACCAAAAGAAAAATACATGGAAAGCTATTCCCCAGACTGCAGAAACAAGGAAGATTTATAAGACACTTGACATTAAAACGCATCAAAGAAACAGTTCATACTCTTTTAACATAAATCTGTATCTTCAAGCAACAATACATTGTTTAAAAAGAAAATTCCAGGAACTGATGCATTTCTAGTATTCAGGAAATAAGTGGAGGGGTTCATTTTGACTAATACAGTGAAACTGCAGCCACTTTGGAACCAAAGCAGTTAAATGTCTACATCTCATACATTAAGAGTGATCAATAAAGGAAGTACAAGAAAGTTGTGAATAAGCTTCCTTAAGACCTACCAGTTCAACCCACCCACACTGGGTACACATCAATTTCATGTAATTGCCTGATCCTGTAAACTAACAAGGGCCAAGAAAAAGCGAAAGCATCAGCCACTCCCTGGCTCTGCTGAAAAGGGACCAAAGCATGTTTCATAGTGCTTTGCAAATGAAAACCAACTTTCACACTAGTTAAACACTTTGCACTAAATCATGTATCAAATAATTACATCATTTGCTCAAATCTGTCCCTGGCCTCCTCTGTAGAGATATTACAATTCAGATAAAACGTGACTGTCCAGTAATTATTGATTGAGCAGATATTCAATGTAAAGACTCAATCTCAGCAGCAATTCTCAAACATGAGTTTCCTGTAGCTGTACCACTATGAGAGTCAGCATGAGACATTACTGCAGCAGCCATTTAATGTGACATAATCTGCTTCTTCACCCTCCAAGAAACCTATTAATTGCATGTATTTAAGCATTAGTCCAATTCTGTTACTGTCTTTGAGTTGACTTTCAGGAGTGTACACATCTGTGATTCAATCCTCCAGGGTGCTTTGCACTCTTGCTGCTCAGGCAGGCCACAGGAGGGAGATCCTGTCAGGAGACAAGGCCAAAAAGATCTCAACAAAATCAAGTCCATAAATAAAAGTTGTTCCTAAATCAACATCTGGATTTCTTCAGAAAAATCAGACAGCGTGCCAGCTAAATGATCTCAAAAGATTTATTTATAAAGTCCTGACAAGCTGGAGTTATTTTACTTATTTCTGATATTCAGCATAAGTGCTCCATCTCAAAGAAGCTCTGTAATTCTTAAAATTATCTTTTTATAGATCTCTAAATCAATCCCTTCCCTTTGTGCTACTTAACTCCCTTGCTCCTCTTTGGTCCTGACCCAAGAAGTCAAACTTCAAGCACAGGAGCTGTGAAGAGCAGGACAGTGGAGCTTTGATACCTATTAATGCCTTATTGGACTGGAACATTTCTTAGCCATGACATCTACATTTGTAGATATGTGCATTTTTAAATCAGTCCTTTGAAAGCCCTCCTAGATTGTGACCCCTCTTTCTGTGGTAGCCTGAACTCTTCCTCCCCTAAAGATGTCTGGCAGGCACTCTGACCGCCGCTTCTGCAGAGTGCCCCAAGGAGCTCCCTGCTTTCTTGTCCACAGCACCCCTGCTCTGGTCCACACATATCTGTCCCACCAGACAGGACCTCAGCATCCCATAGCTGCTCCAAAAGCTGCTTCCCACACAATTCCAGCTTACCCAGCCCTGGCCCCTCTGGCCTTTCATTAAGGCTCCCCTCCACTGTATCATTCCCATGGCCCTGAGCACAGCAGCACCAGCCTTGCAGAGGTGCCAGATGAGCAGAGCTCTGCAGGCAGGAGAGCTCTGCAGGGTACAAGTGCAGACAGTCAGCACTCTGCAGCCAGCCTGGTGCTGCTGCCAGCAAGGGGGAGATGCTGCCTTAGGGCTCTGGGCCTCTAAACCAGCCACAGCAGACAGTGGCATTTGCCACAGCACCTCTCACACTCCCCCTCACCTCTGGGAAACACTGCACGCTCCCTGCTTCAGAACCTGAAAACATTATCCTGCTCCTTTAATCATACCCTCACAGTCTCCCTCATTTCTTTTCCAAGGCTTTCAGTGAGAACACTCCAATGCATCCAGAGTTCCTCCAATACAGCATTCAAATGCCAAAAAAACCACACATGGAGTTGAGCTTTGGAAGTTCTTGCTAGGAATGCAAACACTACATCGGCTTCACTGTCATTATACCACAGCTAGAAGGCAGAACTGTTAAAAATTCCCACCTCTCAGCATTTTCACTTTCTAATTCAGTATGCACAAACCAATTTTTTTAGTTGAGTTCCCATCCTCCCCAATGAGACTTGTCCTGCATTCTCTGCAGCATCATTGGAATTTTTTCCTTTGATGTTTCCAATACTTCCTGAGCATTTCATGGGTTTTATTACTACATATAACTTCTTATGGTTTGTGTTAAAACATTCATGTTCATGTGATATCTATGTCATCTTCTTAATAACTAAAGACCAGAATGTCAAAGTAATAATAATAAAAATTTGAGAGCATGGTGTGTACTTTTTCTATCCTCACCATGGCTTGCATGTAGCTGCAGTTTCTCACTCCCTTTCAAAAGAGACAGCTGACAATGCCCAGCAGCATACAACATGTGATGCCTGTTCAACTAAAGCAAAGAACAGCAACCAAGCTCTTTCATTTATTCTTGTTTTGAAAAAAGGTGACTCACCTGCTCCAAACCTACAGGAACAGACCAGGTTAATGCCTGAGGTCAGTCAGAGAACAGAGCACCCAAGGACCACAGAGCAAAAAGGAGGGAGAAAGAGAAGAAAAATCTGATTTCTCTCCAAAGTCACTCCCATTATTTGCTTTTTTTTTTCCTATGACCTCTTGAGCTGAGGCTCCAAAACAGCACTCCCATCCAAACCACTTGCCATGGTTTCATCAGCCAAGGAAAGTTTACTTTCCAATTCAAACTGGACAGTATCAAAAGAGGTGCTACATTTGGTTTGCTGATTTTGTTACCATTATTTCTAGAGCAATCTCATTTCTGGAATGAGAAAAGAAGACATTGCTTTAACAGAAAACATGTAACAATAAAATGCTGATTAGAGAAAGACTGCTTAGTCTTAATGGAGACAGAAACAATTATAGAAGCATGCTCTATTATAAACTGTAATTATGCTGCTGCTTAAAAACAAGAAATAACAATATTTCAAAATGAAACATGTACTATACTATAATAATTGTGAAAGTAACGTTTTCCCTGACCTAAAAAATAGATTGGATAAGCAATCCACTCAAAGGACTGGTGGAAACCAAGACATGAAACATGTCTGAGCATAAATCGGCAGGAGAGACATAAGAAACTTGCTTATTGAAACTGAACAGGAGTTAAAAGGGATTCCTTTCAGCTTGACTACCAAATGAAAAGCACACATGTAAAAAACTCTGGAAGATAAAATCATGTAGCCTGACAAATTTGGTGTTTTCAAATAAACTCAAATTTTTCATTACAAGATCCTCTGCAGCAGGTTTAAACAATATCTGCTGACAACAACCTATTTTAAGCAAGAATAACTATTTTTTTCTCTTCACACATGGAGGAAGTGCTAACACTTACCCATGCACATCTTGATGCACACAATGCATACTCAGTTAGAATATCACGTATTCATGAATGGGAACAATTCAGATGGTCAAGTTTTACTCCCAATGAATTTTTTCTCACTCAGATTGAAGCTTGTCTCAATACACAAAACATGCATGTCAAAGATTTATTTGTACTCTGGCAGGTCACACTGGAGGCAGACTCACTATGAACATAAAATACCTTAAGGCAGAAGGGCACCTGCTTTTCACACTGCATTCATTTCCCTTAGTATTAAAACCTGCCTAAGACCCTTGGACATAACAGCAATAAACAGAAGTGGTTTTCCAGAGATCAAAGGACAAGCAACAATTATTATTTTCTCTCTTTTGATCACTGACCTAAAACTAATGTATTTTGGGGGAAAAATAAAGCATATTGAGTAATTCAGTGATCAATTAAATGTATGTTCAACAATCATTTAGAGATTATTTGAGCAGTCAGCTTTTCAAAACTACTAGAGTTAGATTAATGTTGTAGACCACTTGAAAGCTGGCACTCTAATTCTTCTTACAGCATAAACATTCATTTCCTATCCTGTTAATATGTGATTGATGCTGAGCTACTCTAAATAAATTCTCTACCATATTATTCAATTAATATTTTCTACAGTTTAGAAATGGATGATTTAAACTGTGATGCCTCTTTCTCATGAATGCTTACAACTCATGAGGCTATGGAAATACTTGTTTATTATTCCTTGAGACATAATATCAACCTCTTTGTATTTCTGAACAAGCAAGTACTGAGAACTGATGGGCACAGAACCCCTGAGGCTGGAAGGCATTTCTGGGACATCCACAGGAAGCCACAGCAGGTTGCCCACCTCCATTCTCCTCCAGGGATGGAGACTCCACAACTGCACTGAGCAATCTGCTCCAACGTTAAATCATCCTCACACTGAAAGAAAGTTTTCTTACATTCAGAAGGTGTTTTCTGTGCTTCAGTTTGTGCTGAGATGGTGAAAGTGAATGCACCAAGCACAAAGTGAAGACAGGTAATACTTTTTAAAAAATCCAAATACGTACACAAAAAGTTGGCCTGTAAAGAAAGTTCTGGTCCTCTTCTCCACTAAAACCCTCTCCTAAGCTTTTAAAACATTTCTAGAAAACAAATTATGCTGAGCTGATTATCTAAAATACTTGTACATAAGGACCCATGCATTACAGCTGTTATATGTTAAGAGCAGCAGCAGCTTGTTGCACCTGCTGTGACAAAGGCACATCTTCATGAACAGGAACCCAATGAAAAGCCAATAAAATTTCATTTTCAGGAACATGGAAAAAATTCTCAATCATTCACAAGCACAGATATGGGATAAGATGCCATTAAAACAAGTGTCATTGTTAAGCAGTATTCTTTCCTTGCAGACACACCATTTTTCTTCCTCACTAATATTCTAGATCTGGAGGATATTTTCTTAGTACCAGAATTAAATACTGCCTATGTCTGTGTTAACATCTCAGGAAATCCAGCTGTGTGGTGGGCTTTGGCCAAGATCCAGGTTAACCTTCTTTAAATTTAAAAATTCTTTCATATTAACAAATTGAGCAATGAATTGCAAATATGAGCAATGTTGCCATTATTTACTTTCAATCTGGACCTGGTGCCTAATACAGACAAGCTACAAAGGTCACAACCCACTGGCAAATGTATCTTTTATTTTTAAGGCGGAGAACTGCTTTTGAAACTGTGAAACAACAGCTTTTTGAATAACAGAGCAATAAGATGCCTACATACAGTATAGTCTTGAGTTTGTGTTTATAATTCCAGAAGAAATAAGTATTAGCAAGCTGTCACTCTAGAATATTCATAAAGGTTACTGAGGAGACAGGATGATCAAGATTCAGTCATGTATGCCATTATCCTTGTATTTCACAATATAAATAAAATATACTAAAGGCAAGTAAATACCCTATTCTCCACATCCCAAGAATCCAGAGCTCTGGCCCTCAACACAAGCATGGCTTGTGCTAACATCTGTGTATTAGCAAGTGCCAACTCAAGAGGCCAGCACAACTTTCAAGCTTGTCTATGGGTACCTCTACAGACCCAGACTGAAGAGCCACTACCTTCACATGACCTACAAGTCAGGATACGCTCATAATAGAGAATCCAACTCAGATTCTTATGTGGAGGTCTCTATCAAGTGGCAGAAGACCCAGCTCCTGAGACAAAACTCCAGCACTCTCCTCAACAGGTCAGTATTAATCAACACGCTGCTCCCTTGCAGTATTTATTGTCTGGCAGTTTGCATAGCAGCAAAACTTCCAAAACAGGGAATAAGAAGAAAGGAGAAACTGACCAAGGCACTTGTTTTAAGCATGCAACACACTAACTGGCTTTTGAACTTCCTAGCCAGGCATTATCTACGGTTCATGTTTTGGTTTTTTCTTTGAGAGCACATTATTATAATTTTTTGCTAAACAGCTCCACAGTGACACACACTTTCTCTTTTAGCTCAAGGTCACGTCCGGCGCAGACGGCGCAGCTGCAGCGGCTCCCGGGAGCACCGACAGGTAGTAAAGGTCCCGCCACACGCCGGAGCCTCCCCGCACAGGAGACACCGGGGACACCGGGACACAGCGCGCACCGCGGGGCACGGCGACGCACCGAGCCCTCCCACGCAGCGCGGCTCAGCGCCAGCTGCCGCAATTATAAACATGGTGTGCTGGACCACTGACGAAAATGAATCCGTTTCACAGAAGTGATTAAATGAAAGTAACGAAGCGCCCCGGCACAGCCGGGTTAGGGAGCCCACAGAGGAGGGGACCTGGTGGCCGCGCACGGCCGTGCTCGCAGAGAAGCTGTGGGGAGGGACCTGGCCCCGTGCTGCGGCCCGGGCTCCGTGCGGCACCGCTCGGTACGGCACCGCTCGGTACGGCACCGCTCGGTACGGCACCGCTCGGTACGGCCGCCCCCCGCCCGCCACAGCCCCCTCCCCGCGGCCCCATGCCAGGGGTCACCCCGGCACCGAGGCCGCGGGAGCCCAGCGCCGCCGCCCTCACCCCGCGGCTCGGAGCGCGGCCCCGGCGTCCCGCCCGCCCCCGCCCCTCACCGGCCAGCTGAGTCACGAAGGCCTCGGCCACCAGCGACATGTCGCGGAGGGAGGGTGGCAGCGCGGGCGGGCCGAGGGCACGCACAGGAACTGGGCGCCGCGCCGCCGGCGGGGCAGCGACTGCATCCGGGGCCGGGGCGGGGCCCGCGGCTCCCCCGCCCGCGGGGCGCAGCGCCGGGCAGGCCGGGCGGGCGGGAGCGCCGGGGGTGCTCCCGGGGGAATGCCCGAGCACCCGGCCTGGAGCGACAGTCACTGCCCGCCGTTATCCCTGCCCGAGGACAAAGCCCAGGAGCTCCCGGCGGGGCACTGCCTGCTTAGCTTGGACATGGGGCACAAGGGAACGGAGTTCCCAAATGCTTCCCGAAGCGTCTCGGGGACAGTGGGTTAGAAATAAAGGGTATAGCTCCCTTTTCTTCCTCCCGGGTTGGAAGTCTTAATTCCAGAAGACAAACTCATATTCTTGGAAAGTACACCTTGCCTTTAAGCAACCATAAATTTCTTGGTTTTAATTCTATACTTAAGTGTTGGAAAATGCTATGAAATTACATACTCGGTATGTTGATTGCAGAGAAGATAAAGGATATGTGAATTACTTGTTTCATTATCTTGCAGTGCCTCTTGATCCTCATTCCTTTAGCCACACTTTAAAAAGAATTAGAATATCTCATTTTAGCAAGTATGACTTACTGTACTGTGAAGGACAGATAGCACAACACTTCAGTCTTGTAAAATCTTCAATATTTTATGTACAAAAGACATGAGACAGAAGCATGTATTAATGTTTGCAAAGTGTGTGAAACTCCCCTGGTGACATTTTACTATTGAATCATTCTAAACATGAATATATTGAATATATTCTTCACATGATAGTGGAAGAATGCTATTAGAGCAGTAGTAAAAGCAGAAGAGCCAGTAGATACATTGGAACAATGGACTGAGGACTTAGAACAGTGAAGTTTTAGAGAACTGATTATTTCTAAATGATGATGAAAGCTTCATTTCTAATTACAACTGTAGGTTAAATAGCATTGGAATTACAGAAACTCCGAGCAGTCTTGAGAAGCTGAGTGGCTTTGCATTAAGATATTGCAAGAGTCTAAATTAAGCTGGTTTGTGCTGTGTGAGTCCTTTCATCATCAGAACTACTTAGAAGGCTAAAAACACAAGCCATGGGGCAAAAGACCAAGCTTGAACTAAGGCTAGGCTGGGCCAAATCCATATCTTAGCAGCCAATTAAAAAATAATGTTTCTTTGAAGAGGTCAGTTTGATACAAAGATGCCATCTGCAGAAATGGAGGCAGATGATGCAAAATAAATCAGGGTACAAAAATCAGGAAGTAATCTAGCAAGTATGAACAAATAAATACCAACAGAAATCTGCTGCCAAATCAAACAATTAGCCAAAACCGAGGAAAACTGAGTGGTGCTGAGGCCATGCCTCCAACAAGTGGCAGAAGAACACAGACACTCGGGTTTCTGTCTCTGGGACAGGAGACTGGGGCAGTAGTTCTGTTTCTGCATTCCCAGTCCTCCTCCCTGCTCCAAATGAAAGGACTGTTTTAGCAGAGCACCTTGTATGAAATCCTCCAGGGAGATCTCCAGGGACAATAGATGGGAGCAATGGAACTGACTGCATCCCCACCTTCAACTTTATTCAGCATGCCTCTCTCCTCCAGCTTTTCAGGGAAATGCATCAGTCTCATGATGAAGCCTGGCTTCCTGCAGGATCTGCATGTGAGTTGTTTCTTCCGATGCCCTCACCATTAACAAACTTCTTTCTGGTAATTCTTGCTCCATGGCATGGAAAGCTCCCTAGCTTCCATAGGTTTCAAAGGCTTCACAGCAGATCTCAAGGTGCAGGTACCTCTGATGTCAGTGCAGAAAAGGATGAGCTTTCAGCTGGGTTTTCAAGGGAAGCTAAAAGCAGAATTACACTGTTCCCTGAGCTTCACATTTCAGAAGGTCAGCCCTCATGAGCGGTGCTTACACAGGCACACCAAAAATGGAGTTCCATTTTCTCACAGCCCATCTCTCCACTGGGCTGCCTTTAGCCTGTAAGCTATTAGTTGCTAGGGTTAAACTGACTGCAGGTGAAACAGGACTAGGACACATACACATACATTGCATTTTAAATAATAAGGAACTTGAATAGGATTAATATTCTGCCCAGGAAAAAGCAACTGTTCTTATTAGTTCCCTTAATATTATTTAGACAATTTTTAACATCTCTTTTTCTCTGTTAATATTTTACAAAATGTACGGCTAACAATAACAATACCTTTATCTGCAGAATGAGTCCATTGCAGATACAATTGTTAGGATATTTTACAAAAGGAATTGTGACACAGATGACAGCAAAAGACTTTGGGTCTTGTGCATTTTCTCAAGCTGTTTGCTTTATAACACTATTTTTGGCCATTCAAATTACAGTCTAGCTAACCCTATGGATGACAGTAGATAAGATTAAACAAATCACCAGAAAATGAAGGCATTTAAATTAGTTTCTCCCAGACTGAGAATGCTGCTAGGTGTCACATGCTGTTCTCAAGTTCATGAAGCACATTATGGGCTAAGTCCAGTTTAAGGTGGATAGAAGAGTGTTGTATCAGCACAACACTGATTGCAAATATTCCTCTTCAGAGAGCTGTTGAGGTGGTAGAGTACACTGCAGAGTTGATCTGTGTTGCAGTATAACCTTTCTTCATCCCAAGACAGCAAGTTTGGGCCACGTGCTGCTCAGCAGGCCTCATCAGAGCACTTTCTCAGTGCACAGCCGAGGATGTGTGCCCAAAACCCTGCTCTGCATTTCCACAGAGCAGGTCTCTAACGAGCCAGGCCTTTCCAAGACACAGGAGGAATGCTGACAGTCACAGATTCAGTTAGCAATGGTTCTGTCAAAGAGAACTGTGCAGAAATTTTGTGCATGGGTGAAGTGTCTGAAGACTACTTGTGTGGTACAGCTGGAGTTTTGAGAAAAGGCCAAGAAGTAGAGAGACATGGGGGGGAAAAAGCCAGCACTGAAATGCCTTCTCCTTGCCTGGCCCACAGTCAGGCAGTCCCTCTGGTGTAACTTAGGGCATCCTGGGGGCTGCTCAGCATTATGGTGCCTTTCAGTGTCTTTAAAGAGCTATTATGGCTGCTGGAAATCTCTACAATGAAGGAAGACTTGAGTGAGTCCTTCCCTGCCAACACATCCAGTGCCAGGCAGCAGCAGGAGGGTGTTTGTAGCATGACTCCATGCCAGAGGTTCTCTGTACACTAAACAGTCTGGCAAGGTACACAGACCAACAGAAACAGATGAAGCTGGACTGGCATGATCAAATGGATCTAATAGGGCATTTGGTATACCATTAAAGCAAGTGTTTGCCTCTCGGCCATTTAATGCAATCCACTGTTCCATATGAGGAATGTTGCCAAAACTACTCAAGCATGAGCCAAATTGCAAATTTTTCAGTTACACATACAGTCCTGTGAGTTTACTAAGGAGATACCATTATATGGAACCTGAATTCAAAATTGAGGCCAAATTTACCTCTGTAGCTCCAATGCACTTCCTTAGGAAGCTGGTGTAAATGTTTTGTGGTAGTGTCCCTGATGGAGTAAGAAATAAGTTGGGTTTGTGAAAGTTCAGGTGTACCTTACAATTGATTTTCATACTAATAAAATTGATTTTCATACTAATAAAACACTGCTGACAGTATTCTCTTATTTTCATAGTCAGATTGGCTCAAAAGGGTTTAATTGTTGCATAAACAAGGTAAGATATGACTTCTAGGAACGTGTCTATAAAAATGCAATAGTCAGAGTACTAACATTAATCACTTCACACTTAAGGAAGATACTGCATTCTTAATTGACAAACAAAATAATGCTGATGCCTTTTCCAGCAACCTACATGAAGATAGAAAGGGTTTATTAGAGTTTTAAGAGAGACAAGAATAGCATTTCTGAAAGCAAACAGCAGGGAATCACAAACTGTATGAATGCCATTTGATTAATCATTTTCTTCACCTTTTCTCACCTCCTTTTCTGCATTCTTTTATTCAGCAGGGTGAGATTTTCAGGGGTGCCAGGCCTACTTTAGCACATCTGTCATCCCTGCAGCTGCACTGAGCGGACATCAAAGCAGCTGTGCAGAAACCCAAACTTCACTATTTTATTCACCAAAGGTGTTACTAGCCCCCAGGCTCTTGCATATCCCTGTCATTCCCAGCAGCTGCTGAGGAATCTCTGAAATAGTTAAGGTCTTGAAGTCAGACCTTGATGTTCCCAGCTTTACCTGAGCTTCCCAGAGGAGCTCTGCAGGTCAGAGTCTAAACAAGGAGGAGCCTTGGCTAGGCAAAGAGGGCAGTGACCTGGACTGAGCTTTGAACAGATCACTGGGTCACTGGAGGGGAGCTGTCCCAGCTGGGGCCCAGGACCATGGCAGCGTCTCAGCTGCACATGGAGCTTATGTCTCCATGCCAGTGGTGCATTTATAGCAACAGATTTCACACAGTTTATGCTTTATGGGATCAGGATTTGACTTTTAAATAAAATCTCAGATCACAGGAGCTTCCAGAAGGGAGACAAGAGGTTTGTCCTGGTTTCCCTCCCTGTGCTACTGCACAGTCCACTACTCTTCCTGCCAAACTCTGCCTTTGGTTTCCTTGGATCCAACCTGTGTCAACAGGCTGCTTCCATACTTGTCTATCTTTTTTTTAATCTCTAGTTACCAGACACCCACAAGCCTTTTTTTAAAGCGTGGATCTGGACTGCATTGTCAAAATGGCACAAATGTCAAAGCAGCAATCATGACTCCAGCTTGCAGTAGCAATGTCTGTAAAGGTTCATCCTGATACTTGTGTATCTCATACTGTAGCAAAATCCAGATCCATCTTGTTAATGAAAATAAGAATAATGATTCACAGTTTGACTGTAGGCACTGGTTAGGCAAGTCTTCTCAAACTCTACAGATGTTATCTGGAAAATTAAGGAGCTGCAATTGAATTCAGTTTCTGGACAAGCATGGTAAATACTGAGGAGTTTTATTAATCATCAAAGTTCCTTGTGAGAGGGTCTAAATCCTTTTCTGGAGGCCAGCATAAAAAGAAAGTACTTTTTTCTTCTTCCTGTAGAAATGATCAAAACTGCCTACCCTGCATGGAGGGAAGGGACAGCTGTAGCGAAATATTTATCTGCAACACACTAAAAGGGATGTGCTGTGAATTATTGTAGAACTGGGCAGGAAATGGTTGCCTTGTCCCAAAAGATTTTTGAGATTAAGAATGTGTTGCTATTCCACACCAGGATAAAACCAAAACCCTTTGAATGATCTAAGAAAGGGAGAGGGAGCAAGACCCGTCTACAAAACCCTTCATCAGTCCTATGTATGGAGCTCTTAGAACAGCTGAGAAGAAAGTTTGGCAGAGAATTCATCGGATCCAAGCCATCCCATTGAACCTCCACAGCCCTGGGGAGTGCTTTAGGGAGACCAACATGCAGGAGCAGGGACATGAGCCTTGCTGACCTTGCATGAATGCTGTCTCTGCTGAGCCAGGATGGGGCTTAGGACTTGGCTTTTCATGCTGTTCATTTCACTTCAGCAAAAGAGTTGTGACTGCTTCTGCCTGATTACTTTGTCCTCGTAGAAGCAACCCATTGTTCATTGGAGCTTTTCCATTTTTACAGCTAAATGCTGCAGAGCTGAATGATCTTTTGTAAAATTTTACCTTTAGGTGTGAAATCTCCTCTTTCAAAAAGCTTAGAGGGAAGTGAATTTATTTTCTGAATCATTTCCCCCATGTATGTCATAAATAAGTTTTCTCTAGTGGGGTTTGTTGGGGTTTATTCCAACACCTCCACCTTAGACACATAGCCTCATCATCAGAGTGCCATTCTATATTTTTAAGGGAGGCTGAGAACTGGTTCAGTAGATACAACGTAGCAGAAACTTCAGAAGTTGAATCTATTCCATCTAAAATCATCATCTTGTTCCATAAAAGGAACAAGAAAAGCTTTGCCATATCTTCATTACAGCTGTAGAAGTTCATACTTGACATAGTTTCTCCCCAGGGTACAACTGTGGTAAGGAAAAAAAATATGCTGACTGAAATAACTTGGATGTACATACATTAAAAACACATGGTCTTTCTGGTTGTAGGTATGAGTTGGTGTGGCTGGGTACCTTCTGAGATTTGTGAGATGTGGCAGATCAGATTGATCCTTTTCCTGGCACCAGGAGAAGGATGTGAGAAAAGCACCAGGTGTTTTCTTTGGTCTTTGTAGAGACAGAGCAAGCAGAAATAAAAAGTTGTGCACCGATGATTTCAGAACATTTTGCAAATAAGATGCACTTTTTATCTTTTTGAGCACTGGGACATGGAAAAGGAATGTCTGGTTGAGAAATATTTTGAGCCGTGTGAGCCATATTCAGTTTACATAAATGTGCAGGGAACACAGGCTAGCTAAATTTCAACCTAATCCAGCTAAATTCCAGCCTAGTCCAGCTAACAGCCATGTGTATGCATGATGTTCCAAATCCTTTACTTCCTCTCAGCTCCCTGGAGGCTGGCAAAAGTTGCAAGAGTAATGTTGCCAGGGTCTGAAACCCTCTTAGTCAGATGTTTAGAACTAAATGTGTTTAGTTAAATTAGTGCTGGTGTAGAAGACTTGCAGTGATGAGTCAGATGGCTGGTCTGCCTGAACTTTCAGCAGAGTTGGATGCAAAGAGGACCAATGCAGAACAAGCCCTGAGACTGACAAATCCAGCAAATGTGAGCAATTGGTGACACTGCTGGTACATCATGTGGCCACTGGTGAGGCTCAGGCTGCAGCTGATGAAGACTTCAGGACACAAACTGCAGGCTGGCAGTGACCACAGATCTGGGTGTCTCTGTCGGGATGTGACTGATGCCAACAACATCTAGATATGCCATCACACCATCATCTTTTTATTGAATACAATGAAATTCAAATTTAGGAAATTTTTGTTCAGAAAAACAGGCCAAAGCCATGTTCTTCCAATTCTTGAAAGCATGGCCATCTGCCTCTGGGATGGGTGAGCTCTGTTGCAGGCCTTAGATCACTGGAGATGGACACAACAGCATCAGAGATGAATGGCACTGACAACCTGCAGACAGGATGTAAAGGTTTTATTCTTGTTTGGGTGCATCTTTATTTTTTTTCTTTCAAATTTATTCTTACACCAGATTTGTGAGAGCCATTTTCTTGTATAACTCTTGCTGTAACAATTGGCACATGTAAAGTCCCAAATCGGATTAACAAATCTATTTGATTTAGTGCTACATTTGAAAAGCAGCCAGAAGCACCAGGTGGTCCATTTCTTAAGTGAGACGTGACATTAGGAGTGTTCATTATCTTGCAGTCCTGTCCTGTCCTATTTTTTTTTGAACTTTCTGCCTGGCCACATTGAAATTAAAGTCACATTTCTCACATTGCTGGTTACAATTACAAAATTTTACAAAATCTTGGACCTATTAGAAGATGTCACCCTGTTACATGCACTGTTGGGGGCTGGTCTCTCCAGCCTGAGAAAATGGAGCTGATAGCTCATTGGTATCATGTACCTGCTACACCTTTCTTCAGCTGGATTTCTAAAGGGAAAGATAGATTATTTTATTGATACGCTTTTAACACTGTTGGATAATTATCATTGGATTTGATACACTTGGATGTTGAAGAAAATGTCACTCCACATAAATTGGGTAATTTATAAATCTATAAATGTCTGTGTATTAAAAATAATTATTCCAATATCTATGCTTAAGATATGGATCAAATACTAGAGGTTGCCAGGATTAGAAACTGTTTCCATTATCTGAACAGTAACTGGGCAAAATCGGATCTGAGTAGTCATTAAAAAATTTAGCGATATTTTTATCTGTTTTCAAATACCACTCTAAACTTTATAGTGTTTAATCTAGCTCCCTTGTTAAAGAAACATAAAAAGAGGCATTAGGAATGTAGATTTAGTGTAGCACAGCCATTAAGATGAAGAGTAATGGCAGGTAAGCCTTAGCTCTCAGATCCTCCTGCTGGGTTACAGGTGTTTTCCATTGCCTGTATGGGCAGAAGGAATGGTTCTTTGTGCCCCACTGAAGCAGGTCTCCTGATCCTCTGAATTCACACATGGGTGGCATTTTATGCTCACCCACAGCAGCATGGATTGATGCATTGCTGAGGTCTTTGTTCCCTGGGTAAGGGCTCAAGCACCCAGGTTAGTGTGTCCCCCGTGCTGGCAGTGTAGGGCTCTCGCTCTAAGGTCAGGGCCATAGGCCAGACTGATTGAGTTAGACCTGTTAAACACTTCCATAAGGCATGATACACCATCCTGGTTAAAAATGCCACATTTTTCAGAAGAAAATGAAAGTTTTTTGAGCTATTATTTGCAACACTATGCTTTCTGGTGAAGCGTAATAAAAAATATCTATTTTCCAGGTGGTGGGAAGTCTGCTAGGCTAGTAGAAAAGAAACTGACTGGATTTGTTCCTGTGTTTGTTTGTTTACTTAAACTAGTGGTTTTCAATCTGCTAATCACCAGTGGCTATTATCTTTTAAAGAAACAAAACACAAGAGTACCAAAATTGTTTATGAAAAGCTCTTTTGTGGACCAGTGGTCTAAATTTTTTCAGTATAAAGGAAGCCTTGTCCAGTTTACAAAAAGTTCTCAGGACTGTATCTCCAGCAGAGATTTTAACACCCTATGTAAGAGTAAATTGGCTTAAACAGCCAAGGAAGATTTACAGCTGAGGGTTACTTTGTTCACTTGGCTGATGATCAAGAACAGCAAAAGACTTCCAGATAAAGCTAAACTACAGTAAGACATTGGCTCTGTGAAGCATCTTTTTTCCCTATATATTTCCAAGAATTATCTGGAGGCATTTTAGAGATGTGGTTAAGTAGACATGTGAATAACAGATATTGTTACAATAGGGAGAAGAATGATTTGTCATTTGGTTCATCTTTATCAGGGTGACTTTTCTTTGCCAAAGACTCCTTAGTTCACTGACATTAGAAAAAGTTATAAAAAAGCAAGGATTGAGATTGAATTAATCACATGAACACATAGCTGTATGTAGCCATATATTGCAAATAGAACAGAATGTGTGTCCCCTAAACTTCAGTCACCTCTTAATGACAAATTGGTAACAGCCATGTCTCATCTGGGGTTTCTCTCCATAGCTATTTCTCTTCTCTTGTCAGGGATTTGCAAGTGTTCTTGGGGGCTCCCTGGCACTTAGGCTAGCAGAGTGGTGCTGGACAAATCATAAGTATGATTTCTTAGCTGCTAGACACAAGTTCTTGGAACTCCAAGGAGGTGTTTGCAATTCGTAATTTTGTCTGCAAAGATTTTTCTTAGAAGAAATAATAGTCTGTTCTCCTCTGCTAGCAATCTGTACCATCATTTGCATAAACCACAGTTCCAGGTTGTACCAATAAATAATGGAGAGAGACACTTTCAAAAGGAAATTAAAAGGGGGGTTGGGTAGCATATTTTTGTTTTCTAGCTTACTGCTGGCTACTTGCATGGTCAAAATAAACCTGGATATGCAGCTCATAGCATAAAACAGTCATTGGTTTGACCCTCAGCAAAGTGCTCCCTGTGATGTAATTCCAAGCAGTAACCCTAAATCTGGTCCTCTTGGGAAGACAGATACCCAGGCAAGCCTGGGTTCTTGCCTAAACTTGGTTTTCAAAGAGCTGCGTTCTTCTCTTATCATTTACCTATCCAAAAGGTACTAAATCTCTACATTCACATATACCACTTAGGAACAGTAATTTTACAACTTTTTTCCTCTTGGAAGCCTTCCAAATCAATATTTTTGTTCTGTTTGAGGCAAAACGGGAGCACATAAAAAATTACTTTGTTCATATCCCTTTGTAGCCTGGGGCCCTTTGAGCAACAGTCAGTAGGCAAAAATTAATATATGATTGAAAGAGAATGGTCTTTCTGTGGTTTCTGATGATGGCTGAGGAAAACTAAGGCCAGGGGTGTCAGAAATATTAATTTGTGAAAAATTATATGGTGGTGGGTAGCTATTGAGTCCAGTCTGGAATATTTTGTTCCGATTGCAGTGAAAACTGCAGCTTGTGCTCTTACAACTAGCTGCCAAATCTAAAACTTGTTTCCAACTGCTAGGCATCAAATTGAGCATGTGTGAGACACAACTCTTGGGATTAAGTTTAAATGAGTGAATCTTAGACCTTATCTATCATTTATTTATCTCATGTGTGCACCCACAGATATCACAGGCATTTTTATTTAATTATTTAAGAGTTGGCACGTGATTTGCATTAGTTCCTTCCTTTGGGTAGCTTGCTGACAGAATAGTGCAAAGGAGCAATATCTAATCCTCATACAGCTAGAACTGTTTGTGAAGAGAAAGATCCTATTAAACTGGCCCTGTCATGTGAGCAGAAATCACAATTAATACAAAGTACTGGTTCTTAAGACAGAATATAGTTGTGTTCATACCACCAAATTCAGACTGCCATAAGAGAGTCATAAGGTTTCATCTTAATTTCAGAGTAAATCTCAGTGAGTTTGGTCTGTGTCATTTTGATGGATACAGAACTGTGCACTGCTACAAGGCCAGGACACGTATTTATTTATTCAGGAAACTATATGTCACAAAAACATTCATTGTAAAAGACTTAGTGTGCTCTAATGGTCTGATCTAGCACCACTGAAATCAATGAGAATCTTTCTTTCCATGCTGGTAGTGCAGGAGTGTGCCAGCAGTACAGAAAGCACTCCTCTGGCCTGAAGTGCCTGGCACAAATGTCAAAATCATTAGGAAAATAAAAGGCTGACAAACAAGCAACCCCATAGACATGTGACAAATTTGGAGGCAACTGAAAATACAGCTGTTTTCTTAAGTTTGTATGTGAAACGTGTTCTGAGAAAAATGGGTTATTCCAGCTGTATGTCTGTGCTCACTTGTAGGATTAAAAACAAACAAATGAAAGAGTAGTAACAGAGTAGTTAATAAAAATGGACCTTTAAAACAGCTGCAGAAAAGAGCTGGTTAGTAGTGTACTTGCCTTTAAAATTCAAATTGCAAAACAAATTTGATTTATTCAAATTTTCATCAATTTTACCAGATTTTGCTTTATTCTGCTTTAAGTAGCACTTTCCAAAAAAAAAAAGGTGTCAGAAATATTATTTCCTGGTTTTTAATGAATGATCAGCCTGCAGTATAAACACTTGTTTGGTGTCATTACTTTAATGAAGAACTGCAAACCACACATTTTGGTTGCAGCTAGTTTCACACGAGTACTTCAGTCCTGGGAATTTTTAGGGCTATGCCATGAAGTGAAGCCCAAGGGACATGAACCATAACTCTATGTACAGAACAAAAATGTGCCTGTGTGCATGCACGACCGTGAGCCTCTAACAGTGTTGTCCTTTGCTGGTACAGTCAGGATATGATGTGTGACAACTCTTCTGCCTTGGGAAGTCCCTTCCTTTGGATGTTCACTATGGGGATCATCCACCTCCTTGCCAAGGAGGCTCCTGGCCCCATTTAGCCGTGGACTTGTTGCCACAACATCATCATAACTTGCCTGCCCAGCTCTTGGGAGTAGTTTCCCAAGGTTCCCACCAACCTCTGCTGGAGCTTCCATCAGCAGTGGCTTCCCAGTCCCTCAGCAGAATCTTCAGAAGAAAGTCTTAAGCAGAAGGGCACCTGAGGGGATGGAAAGTATTGCAAAGAGTAAGAATTTTCGTTGCAGGCTTTTTGACTTGAGACATCCATCTTCATCTTCCCTCTGTGTTCATTTTACCCAGCAAGCATCCAACAAAGACAAATAGTTGTTGGTGTCTGGGACTGGCTTCCAGACAAGGACCCAGTGCATTCCACAGGTCTCCTTGAAGTCTGTCTCCCCTAGTCCCACAATTGGGTTTTCACCCCAAAGTCCAACACTCAGCAGAAATCCAGGGCAGAAAGAGGCTTGTCCAAAATAAAAGTCCTGTCCACAAATAAATAAAATCACCTTCATATAAATCCTGATGTCATTCCTCTCCACATTGCTGTTTTTTCCCATGCAGAAATAGGAAAAAAGTCCAAGCTTGGTTCCTTTGTCAACTTTGATATTGTTATTTTATCTATGGGAACATTGCCAGTCTTTTTTGTGCAGCTATCCAAGCAAAAGACCCAGGAATCCTCTTCCCTTTTGCCAGAATTAATCTTTGGTCAAACCCAAGTGTCTTTCCGAGCTTCAACTGGTCTTGAGGTTTTGCGTGCGGTGAGATTTGTTGCAAACAGATTTATAATGATGCAATTTTTTAACCATGAGATACAATGAAGACTGAAAGGGCTAAATGAACTGATTCTGGCCCTAGGTGCTGCAAGAGGCTTTATATTGTCTGCGGACATGTGAGGGGAGCTGGGAGCTAGCAGAGTGGCCGCTGGCCCGTCCTGGGCTGCCCAGAGCCTCTGCAATGGAAATCCCAGCACCTCTGCAGTTCAAATGGGAAGAGGTGCTCCTCTTAAGACTTTATTTCTTTTTACATTTTACCTCGCAGTTTTTTCTGTCAAAAACAGATTTTTTACTAAATCAGTCACATCAGGAAAATAAATAGGAATGAATGAATGCATGAATGAATGAATGAATGAATGAATGAATGAATGATACAAGCAAAACCAGCCTCTATTTTGCAGCAATTTAGCAAAGGGCAGGGCAGAAGACAAGGACACTTCTTTCAAAAGGGCATCTTGGATTCATGCCATGACCATCCCTGACCCTTTCTGTAAGAGGAAGTTTCCCTGTTCTCCCCTACTCTGCCTCCTCGGGGTTTTTCCCCTTCTGTACCAACTCTGCCTGAGCCCATGGATCTGTCTTTTAAATGCAAAACGGAGAAAGGCTCGGGAGCCTGGGGCAGCCCCTCCACGCACCCACCTCCGCCCGAACCCAGGGGAATTGGCAGAGCCGCTCGCTGCGCTGCCTCGGGGGAGCGGCGCTCTCCGCTAACTCCCGAGTCCACCCTCCTGCTGCCTCGGCCCGCTCCGACATCGGGCAGCGGCGCTCGGGGCCGCCGGTTTTCCCTGGATCCTCATAAATAAAACTGTACATAAAGTTGCAACAGGAAAAGCAGCGGAACAGCACAGCCGGGGTCCCGCGTGAAGGCACACCCGATGCCCCCCGGCCGCCGCTTCCAGCCCAGCCCCGAGGTCCCCGCGGAGCCTCAGGCGGGGCCGCCCGGGACAGCGGCGGCGGGGGCGGCCAGCGCCTCCCGCTCCCGCTTCTTCTGCTTCATGCGGCGGTTCTGGAACCAGACCTTCACCTGGGCGTCGCGGAGGCGCAGCGAGCGGGCCACTTCGAGGCGGCGGGCCCGCGACAGGTACCGGCTGAAGTGAAACTCCTTCTCCAGCTCCGTGAGCTGCCGGGTGCTGAAGCTGGTGCGTGCGGAGCAGGCGGGAGCTTCCCCCCCGCACAGCGCCGCGCCGCCTGCAACGCCGAAAAACACCGCGCTTCAGCGGGGGCAGAGGCAGGAGAAGGGCAGAGGGGAACCGGAATGGGAGCAGCCCCCGCCCGCTCCCGCCGCCCCACTCACTTCTGCCGGGCGGGCTCCGCTTCGCTCGCATCCACTCGAAGGTGCGGGGCGCCGCCGGGGCCGCCGCGGGAGCCGGGCGGGCGGGGGCGGCCCCGGGGCAGGGAGGGAGGTGCCGGAGCCCCCCGCCGCCCGCGCCCAGGCAGGGGCAGGGGCAGGGGCGCCCGGTCTCCCGGGAACGGCCGCTCCCGGCAAGGATGGACGAGGCGCGGGCCGGCGATACGGCTCCTCGGGACGGGCGGCAGCCGGGGCCCAGGGCCGCGGGGGCAGCGGCCGCGTAGCCCAGCGCCTGCGGGGGGGACGCGGCGCTGGCCGTGGTGCCCAGCGCCAGGAAGGCGCCGTCCCCTCGCTGGGGGTACGGGGCCTGCGGGGCACCGCGGCACAGCCCCGGCGGAAAGGCGAGAGTGAAGTACCCCAGCTCCATGGCCCACGGGGCAGCACCGCGCCCCGCCGGGGCAATATTGCCCTAATATAGGCCCTGGAGGGGGCACGTCCCGCCCCGCGGCCAATGGGAGCCCGGAGGGGCGAGCCCGAGCCGGGGGTCCCGGGCGCCCCCAGCTCCCCTGCCCCGGCCGGCTGCCGGGGATGGAGCGGGGCTGCAGGTGGACAATCCTGCCGTGCCGCACCGGGATTCCCTCGGAACAGATCGCTCCCCTTGGCTCGACGGAGTCTCCGCACACGTGGGACGTTTGCCGGGAGTTTGGAAGGTGAGCGAGTTGGCGCTTTCCCGCTATCCGGGCGCCCGTCTGCGCGCTCCCTTGCCCTGCAGCCGGCCAGACTCCTGGGAGCTCCCACGGGAGCCCAGCCGGCACACCCCGGCCTCCCCATCCGGGGGCTGGGGCAGGGGCGGGGTGCTGCTGCACCTCATGGCGCTTAATGGTCTCGTTCCGTCAGATAAGTGCTCTGCAGCCTCTCAAAAATGAATCTCCTCACCGTTAACAGGCTCACACTGTTAATGGACTTTTATTTTTCCCTTGGCGATTCGGCGTTGTTTACTGAGTGTTCACCAAGTTGCTCTACCCAGCCAAATCATTCAACTCTCTCTTGGTTTTCAATCCCTCAGAATGGCAGGAAACAGCAGCAAGGTGCAGGGGGTGAAATCTGGACTCCCGACGTGATCATCTTTCCCTAAACGTCTCCAAGTGACATTTGACCATCCAGTGTCAGCCAGCTGATGTTTGACTTGGGTAATGATCAGTTTCATCCAGTGCCTCAGCTATAAGCATGTGTCAGTGCAGTTCAGAAGAGCAGAAGGGTGTGCTGGGCAGAGTACACCTGAGCTTTGGTGACTTGGGACTGGACATACAAGGAGCACGAAGAAGGGCTACATCATGCTGCTTTGAATTAGACTTGCAACCTTCTAATTCTTACTAGGTGGATGTGGAGTCAGCTGGCAAATGCAAGGGTTGTACTTTATCTAAAAATATATTTTATTTCTAAATAAAAGCATAAAATTTATATGCCTTCATCCATCATCCAGTGCCTTCCACTCAACGGCTCAAGGAGTTCCACAAGTTCTTGGCAAAAGTGCCATTTGTTGTGGTCAGGAAGAGGCCACAAATTTTGCAAGGACCAAGCATGATGCCAGCCTCATGAAGGCAACCAGAATCCCCAGAGAAGGAAACATTCCACTGGATCTCCTGTGGATTTCAGAGGGCCAGACTGGTGACAGGAAAGGGATATAATGGGGAGGCATAATCAGACCATTTCACTGACTCAGTATCAACTCTTTCCCATGGAGATTTGTGCTCTGCAGCTCAGCTCCACCATTATGCCCAGCTGATGGATTCAGAGCAGATCTGTTGGGTTTTTCCTGCAGGGGCCTGAGGGGACACATTGCTAGGACAGACATGCACATCCTGTAGAGGTACAGGAGCATTTCCCTGCACAGGGACTCTGATCAGTGACATGACTTCCTATCAGCCCCACTTTCTCCCCAGCTAATATTGTTCATCTACTATAAACCAACTATTGCAGAGCCAAGGCTGGTTGTGTACAGATTATGTCTTAAGGGTGATTGAACTTCGAGTCTACAGACACAGCAGTCACTGAAATCTCAGAGTCCTGACACTTGGTGTTCTCCTGGCACAGACTTGTTCACTCTGATGGGCTGTGCTGCCCTTATACTCTAATAATGGGGTATCACCTAAATTTCCATTTTTCAGGGGGTGCAAGAAGAATTAGAAGAAAAAATTAGAACAGTTTAAATGAAATACACTCTGTCAGGAAACACACATTTGGAGGAAGGGGTTAAATTCTGGATGATGCAAACTTTCTCAGCACTCCCATGGCAATCAGAGCAGTTTGGAAAATGTTGTCTTCTGAAAAATCAGAAGCCTGGGAACACCAGGTTTTCTCTTTAACAGAGAATGTCTGTCCATGCAGCAGAGCATCTGTGCTCTTCAGTCTCCCCTGCTGTAAAAATTCCTGCCTGCAGTGAAGGAAAGAAAATTGGCTTCAGAACAGGGCTGCTGCTTTACTCGGGTCTTGTGTTTGCAGAATGCAACTGGTTTAATTACACCTAAGACTGGTCTAAATGCTAGAAAAGCTGTCTGTGTTCACACCAACACACGATTTTTCCATTTACCCAGCTGGATGCTGTTACCAGTTTCCTGTTCATTACCTGTTTGTTTTGGCAGGACTGTTCAAGGGTGACAAAAGCAGAAATCAGTGGCTAAATACAGGAAAAACATCTCTTGTTGATACTCTGGCTTTAGAGAGAGAGCTTTTTCTACATGCAGGAATGTCAGTGTTCAGACTTTAAAAGTTAACTTCCAGTGATAGAGAACAGAATGACTGAAGATGTTTTTTTACAAGGAGTCTAATGGGAAAGATGAAGGACTCATTGGAAGCCAAAAGAAGGAAGAAGAAAAGTGGGGGGGGGAAAGAATGTGAAGAACATGATGCTGTCAGAGACAATGTGAGAATTGCTGGGAGGTTTAGGGATGCCTGTGTGAGTAGTCAAGTGACAGCAGGACAGGGGAGCTGCTGGGGCAAAAACTTCTGTAACAACAATGGACCAAATGAGTCCTTGTGTCACCGTGTTTCTGGAAGTATGTGGGCATCTACAAAGCCTGAGAAAGCTGCTGTGGAACCAAGGAGACATAGGAGAAAGTGCAGCAAAGAGCCCTGAGTCCTGTTGGTTGCAGACACCAGCCCCTCACTCTAGGGAGGCTGCTTGAGCAGCCTGTGTTGAAGGCAATGGCAGCCCGAGGCACAGGCACTGCCTTGGGACTGGGACGTGTGGCCTGCCTCCCTAGGACAGGAGCCCAACCTCTATGTTTGTCACTAACACCCAGGAGATCCAGGAGATCCCTCCCCAGCCCCCAGCCTGGAAGCTGAGGTTCAGCATTACCTTGTCCTTACCCCTCTGCTGCTGCTGCCCTGCCAGCTGGGCAAAGCTGTTTCTCGGTGCTAGGGGGGATGTACATCCATGGTGTGGGGACAGCGAGGGTGTGGGTGGGCATCCTGAGGGCAGATAAGCCAACACTGGGCATTTAAGCAGTGGCCCTGTTAGCACAAACAAACCACCAAAGGCTCCTGTGAGAAAGGCTGTTACAGAAGGAGAGTAAGCTCTTGGGAGTTTATTTTGTAAAATGTGAATAAACCCAGGGATGAACAGACATTTCAGGGCAGAGAAGGGGAGTTGTTCTGGCACTCTAGGGAAGCCATCCTCAGCTCCTGCACTAGCACAGGCAGGCACATCAACCCTCAGGAAAGGGTGTTTCCCTCTGCCATCAGTGTTTCCCTGGCACAAGTTCCCCTTTCCCAACTGACCCCTGGGACAGGAACCTCTGTTCTCCCAGTATGTGCGCTTAACAACAAAGATCCTCTATATGGATACAGAGAAGAAGATAGTCTATCCCTTCTTCTGTAAAGATTTGCTCTGAAGTGTGATTCCACGCTAGCCCCTTGCCATGTAAAGCCCTGTTTCCAGTCCCATGGCTGTGAATTTGTTGGGACAAAAATATTACACATATTGATAACCCAGAGGGGTCAAGGTAAGCCATGCTGCTGTGTGCAAAACAATGAGTTTGCAGCCAAGATTTCTGTCTTCTCTTGCCTTTCTGGCTCCCAAAGATCCTAAAATATTTCTTAGAGGAAAGATTGAGTCTGTGTACCTCACTCAGCATGGGATTGCCTACCTTCAGTTCTTGTAAGAAAAACTGCATGTAAAAATAAGCGAAGTGTTCAAATGCTACATTTGTGAGTATTTTTACCCAGAAGACCTCCATCCTGTCTAGTACAAATTCCTTGCTGTTTTCACTCTGCTTTGTGCTTATTGGCATTGAAGCTGAGCCTTTCTGTAATTCATCCCAGAACGTTCTGAAAGCTTCAGAACCCTGGACTCCAAAAAGAGAGACAAAGACCCACCTCTGCTCCTGAGCAGCATCTGCAGAGGCTTAGGGATGTGCAGGCACAGGTACCTCAGTAAGTCCCGTTTTGTATCTTAGCCTATGTGACCCAAGGGGTTCAGTCCTGCCCTGTTACTCGATGGCTCTCAGGCTCTGGGGCTGCGTTCTGCTTCTGCTGGTTGGGCTTTCTGCTCCAGTCCCAGCTGGCTCAGGTCCAAGCAGAAGTAGGAGGAGCCACTGTCGAGTAAAAAGTGCTCTGGGTGTGATTGCTGACCCTTAACAGAGCCAGCCCTGTCACCCCCTGGCAGCCGCACTGCAAGCAAGCACCACGGGGTACCCACTGCTGCCTCTCACATGGGAGCAGAGAGAGACATTGCCTGTCCAGGGATTAACTTGCCATTCAATCCCTGGAAAGTGGCTGCAGCCAACAGAGCTCGGGCCCAGCTTATCTTGCACCTTTTAAAAGCAGAGGTATGTTGTTCATCAGTGTATAACACCACATGATATCCAGCCACCAGCATGGCCCTCACTGCCCTGGCAGCACCAGCCCCTGTGTGCTGCCCACCCAGCTCCAGCCTGTGATCCCTGGCAGGTCTGCAGTGCAGTGCTGGGCAGCTGGGCCTGCCCACCGTGCAGCACACTGTGCCTTTGCCAGGCTGCCATGGTGTGTGGCACTGGGCACGCACAGCAGGCTGGCATGTAGGAGGATGGCATCACAACCTGCAGCTCCTTTCCTCTCTCCTCAGTTGACAGCTATCAGCAAGGCACCCTCCCACTGGTAGACCAGCAGCCCCATCCCCTTTACCCTGTTTTCCCCTGGCAAGTTGTCCTTTTAGTGCCTGGACGTCCCTGCAGGCTGTTCCAAAGGGCTTCCCATGGGGCTGGAGGGGTGCAGACACCACAGTGGTGGATCCTGCCTTCAGGCTTTTTGCCATGGAGCCCAAAAGGCCCAGCTGGCCCTCAAGAAAGTCAGGGGACTTCTAGTTGATGCTGGTGGGCTCCCTCTTATTTAGCCAGCCTCCTCCCTGCATGCCCTTGCTTCCTGGGTGTGCAGCCAGGTGCATCCTCTTCATCTTTGGACAAGGTTGCTGCAGCCCCAGATGACCCTGGTGTGGTCTCATAGTGGAAGCCATGGGGGTGCCCCTGAGTCCTTCCCTGGCCTGCCCATGGAGCAGGGCTGGGAGCCTGCAGTGCCTGCTCAGGAAACTCTTGCTAGTGGAGCAGGAGGCATTTGGCTTTGTTTTTCCATCCAAACACAAAACTGTGGCATCCCTGGAAGCCCCTGGCTGTGCCTGTCTAGGGTCCCCCGCCCTGGTGCTGCTAACCAGGCCATGCACATTGGGACACTGATGGGCCCCCCTCAAAAAGAAACAGGATGCAAAGGGGTGGCTCAGCCCTGCACTGACTGCATGGAGATAACACAAAGCCTCAGCTCCTTTTTGCACTGGGGAAACTGCCATTGAATGGTGGATTACTGTAAAGGCCAAACCAGAAAGTGGAGACCCAAACCCCACTGATCTGAAGAACTTGCATGGCCTCACTGAAGCTCTGTGCACCCCTGACAGCTCTCAAGCAGTGCTGTCAGCAGCTGCCTGTCCCAAATAGTGAAACATCACTGCCAGCATTTAGAGGGCCCGGCTCACTGACCCTTTTTTGGGTCTGGAGCAGATGGAGGGAGCAGGGAAGGAGAGGAAGGGGTGCTGTGCCTCCTATTTGTAAAGAAAGGCAAAGGTAAGATCAGCCCCAGGCCTGGCCTTGGCTGACTAGCTGTGTTTTAAATAGGTGACTGGAGTTCATCACATCAGATGCTCTTGCAAAGGAGCTGAGCTCCTGATGAGTGTAAAAGGGGTTTGTTTATAATTTATGGGTTTTAAATGATGGGCCAAGAAAAAGTCTGGCTTGTGCCAAAGTGTATCTCTCCTCTAGATTGCTGATGCTTGTACAAACATTGTAAAAATGCCAGCAATCTTGCCAAAGTTACATTACTTCTAATAATTAGGTTATCATCATGGACTTCTATTGCATTACAAAGGAGACACCTCTGCCAGAGTCACGGAGAAGAAAGTGAATTTATTTACAATAAGATTCTCCCTCACACAAGCTCCTCCTCCTCCCCCCTGGAAACCATGGCTGCTGTCTTCCTGCAACATGAAAGCAATTCAGGGCAGTGGGTCTCAGTAACACCTTCCTTCCCCAGATCTCTAAACAGCCTTTTCTTTCTCACCAGATTTAATGAAGGACTAATAGTGTAAGTCAGGGCAGACACTGTTTGACTATCAGCCTACAGAGCACAAAGCAAAAGGGAGAAGGACACTGGGTGTCCTGCAGAAATGATGGTGCCTTGCTGTTTCACAGAGAGAAGCAGGTGGTGCAAAATATATTGTGTTTCAAGAACACACAAAAAGCCTACATGGAGAATTTTGTTTGTAGGCACACTGATTGCAGAAAGTTTTGGAGAGACAAACATATGTATATATTTATGGGAAATTACAGAAGTATAAACCACAAGTGGTGTCTAGCATTACTTTTTGTGTTGTTTGTATGTTTTATTTACTCCTGGGTGGTGCTTCTAAGAAACAATTTGTGTGAAAACTTCCATAGAATACAATTTTAGGTCTTAAAAGGGTTAAAATATGTCTCCAAACAAAGAAGTTTATTCTGTTCTGTTTTGTTTACAGATCTGTAACACAAATATCCAAATTTGCTTGGTTAAAAGTGGAATTTAACAAAAGATACACTTTTCACTGTAGCACAGCATTGTTGAAATCTCACAGAGGGGAAAACAAAACCCTAAGTAATATTTTGAATCATTAGTGCTCAGCTGAACAAAAATAACAAATGGCGAGGAAGAAAGCAGGGATGGGAAAGAAAAGAAGAAAAAATAAATGAAAACTTGTCTGTATTGACCAGGATGGGAGGTGGCAAAATATTTCTCACAATAGGAATGCCAGGTCTGTCATTAGAGGATGGAGTAGGAGCTGCAGTGTTTGTCAAACTGGAAAGCGATGCATCAGACGCTTTGGTGGGGAATATAGAAGTTTGGATTAATATTTAACCCGAAACTTTTAGAAAGAGACAAGAATAGTCTTCTCAGAGCAATATGTACTGTCAGGAAGAGACTTTAATCACAGCGTTTACAAAAGAAATATCTCTGTAAATCCAGCGAGTTCAATACAGCCGTGTAACTAGAGAGGAGGCAACACGAGGCTTCAGAGCACCGTTCCCTTTCTTTTTCCTATTTTTTTATCTTCTCGTTACTTTAATTTTTTCTTCCCCGTGTTGGCTGTCCTGTTGGTGTCAGGGCGAGGTGGCGGTGCCCCCTGCGGCGGTCAGGCCGGGTGGGACTGTCCTTGCCGGGCACCGGGGAGCGCGGCGGCACCGCCCGGCCCCTGCCCGCGCCACGTCTCAGCGTCTCCCTTCGGCTGCGTGTATCTGATTGTCAATTTTCTTTCAAAGTTTATATTTATGGAAAAAAAAAAAAAAACCAAGAGGAAAAGCTCGGCCTTCCAAAGATGTCTAAAAATTGATTTATGGTTAGTAAAAGACAACAGTATAAAAATAACAAAGGAGGTGGCAGCTGCTGCGCGGATTGCTATGGAGACCCTAATGAAATTAGCACTATCAGAGGGTTTCTAATTTTTTTGCCTTCTAAGCTTCTAATTTCTTTTCTATTTTGGATAGCCAGAGTGTAATTTAAAAAAAAAAAAAGAAAAAAGAAAAAAAAAAGAAAACAGCCCACCGAAATAATATGTGCGATACATACCCAGCCAATAAATAAATGTTAACCTCACCGAGGTTTTTATATGCAGGATTTGATCTGAAACAAGATGGCCAAGAGCCCGTCTTTGTAGATCGCCTCCTCAAAGCGGCTGCGCCTCCATCTGAAGGTGGCTTCACGCGGCCGAGCCAGCTGCCGGCCAAGCCACCGAGGCGCTCCAGTGGGGCCAGCCGATTAGAAATAAATACTTTAAAAATACTTTCAATATTTTTTTAAGTGTAACGGCTCTTTGTGTGATGCCACAGTTTGTTTTACTCTATTAATGATTTACGACTTGCTGTCTTAATTAATCCTTACATAAACTACAAACACCAGCCACTGTTACAACTGTTCAAGACTACTCTCTCAACTAGCTCAGACCGATTATACTAAATAGGTGAAATGTAAGTCACCACGGACCTGAATCCCTCTCCCGAAGTATTGGTGAAGAAACTCTACAAATACCCACATAAATACATTAAGACGAGGATAAATAATCAGTGATACAAAAAATGTCTCGCTTAAAATAATAAATACATATCATTTAGTCCAATGCGATCCTTACGTTACGGAAGAACCCATAAATTAACTTCTCTGAAATAAGCTTACGCGCGGGCGAGTTCCGACGGCTCACGACTGGTCTAAAACACCTCAGCATGACGCGCTGCTAACACTACAGCATCTCTAAGACTTACCTTCAAGTACATCATTACCAGCTTATCAGTCCCTCGGTTGGCAGTATATTGCACTGTCATGCTTAAAACAGCTCTAAGAGAAAGGCTCCTGCTCACGGACCTACTCGGGGCTGCGGAAGAAAGAAGGGAGCTGCTAAGGGAGACAAATCCACTAATACTGTTGGCACTCGAGAGCACAGTAACACTGTCCCGTCAGAAAAGTGAGGTAATGGAGAGGGGAGCGGGGCCCGCTGGCCGCCGCCCCGCTACAGATGCGTGAGCTTGGGCGCCTCCTGCATCCGTCCCTGAGAGGTGTGGTGAGAGGAAAGGTCCGTGTAGGTGGGGTGGGGGTCGCAAGGTCCGTGGTGGTGGCCGCCGGGGATCTGGGCGGCGCAGCTGTAGTCCACGCTGGCGGAGGAGGGGTGCTGCAGGTGCCCCAGGTTGAACATGGGGCCCGAGGCCGGCATGGAGTCCACGAAGTTGCCCCCCACGTAGACGGGGCTGCCCTGCAGGCTGGGGTTGGCGAAGCCGCCGCCGCCGCTCTGCATGGGGTGGGGGTCGTACTCCGCACCCGCGTAGCGCTTCTGCTGCGGCAGGCAGCTGCTGAGCGGCGCCGTGTAGGCGGCCAGCCCGTACATGCTCTGCTGCGACTTGGCGAACGAGGTGGGCGAGGGCGCGTCGTAGCTCAGGCTGTTGACGCCGGGGAGCTGGCTGGAGTAGCCGACGTGGTTTGGGCCGCTTAGAGGGGGGCTGCGGTCCGGGGACTGTCCGACGGGGGAGTGCATGATGCCTTTGGCTTTTTGGTCCTTTTTGTACTTCATCCGGCGGTTCTGAAACCAGATCTTGATCTGCCGCTCGGTCAGGTTCAGGAGGTTGGCCATCTCCACGCGGCGCGGCCGGCACAGGTAGCGATTGAAGTGGAACTCCTTCTCCAGCTCCACCAGCTGCGCGCTGGTGTAGGCTGTTCGCACCCTCTTGGAGGCTGGCCCGGGGGGGCTCTTGTCCTCGCAGCTCTCTCCTGCGGGGAAGAGACACAAGGAGACATTGGTTCCCCCCACGAAAGACAGCCCCCCTTCCTCCCGGGGTCCCTCGGAAACCTGCTATACCCTCTCGCTCTGTCGGCCCCGGGGAGGGGGTGCAGAGGGCCCGGGGGCGGCCTCTCCCTCCTCCCTGCCCGATACCCACCATCCCACAGCTGCCGCCCCCCAGAGACACCGACCAGGCGTCCCCGGCACCCCGCCCCCAGCCTGTCCCACCTGCAGCGCCCGGCAGGGCTGGGACCCTCAGCGGGGTGGGGTGGGGGGATAGGAGGGCGATGGCAGCTACAGGAGCAGCAGACAAGGCCCTGAGCCGGAGCTCAGCCCGAGGGGTTCAGCCCGAGGGGTTCAGCCCGGCTCCCCGGGAGAGCAGTGGGTCGGGGCGGGGAGTTTGGGCTACCTGGTGGGGCGCAGGTGGTTTTCTGCTTGGAGTTCTGCCGGGACTCCTTCATCCAAGGAAATATCTGCTTGCTGAGGGTGGCGCTGGCCGAGCCCGAGGAGTTGGGGCCCCCCTTGGCTTTTTTCGGAGGGGGCACACTGGGAGGGGGGTTGGGCGGGGAGGAGGGCGGCAGGGCCGGGGGCTGATGCTCGCCGATCCCTGGGGGCTGGCTGCCCCCGGGGCCGCCCCCGCCCGGCCGCATGCAGCTCCCGCTCAGCTCGCTGCCCTTGTGGGCCGGAGCGCGGCCCGGCGCCGAGCCCTGCACGGAGCAGGCGGAGCCGGGGTACTCGCCGTCCAGGCCGGCCTGGCCGTAGGGCTGGTGGGCCGCGCCGTAGGGGTAGGCGTCGGCCTTGCTGTAGGTGTAGCTCCCGAAGAGCCCCGCGTTGTCGTAGTAGGCGGCTTTCTGCATCCTCTGCTCTGCGATCGCCGAGGCCCGCGGCCCCCGCTCAAATAACATTGACCGCCGCCCCGCGCCTCACGTCCTCGGCCCGGGCCACTCGCAGCCGCCTGGGCAGGGAAACAGCAGGGACACAAAAGAGACTTTTAGAGGGGGAAACCGGCTGGTAGCGGCTGGCACGGGCCGGTCCCGGAGTCCTCCGCACCCCGGCACTCGGCCTCGGCCTCCCATCCAGGGAGACATCAAGGAAGGAGCAGGGGACCCAAAGAAGGACCAAGAGACAAAAGGGTAGGAACAGGGTCACCAGGCAGGAGTCAGGGCAAACTGGGCCACACCAGGCAGAGAGCAGAGCACACCAGGGAAGGACCCAAGCCACTGCAGGGAAAGAGCCACCCGGGAGCCATGGTGCGGGAGGAACGGAGCACATTGGCGGGACATCCTACAGGCCACCTTTTGAAGCATTTGGGGGGATGTTTTATTTGCTTTGTTTTGCCTTTGGCCTGTTCCCCCTCGAGTTTGGCTGGATCGGGTTGTAGGCAAGCGCTCTCAGTGACAACTGTGCTGGGTGGTGTCCCCAAAGAGCCAGCGGCCCATTCCGGCCGAGAGCATGGCGCCCCCCGCCCGGCACGCGTGCGCACGGCCCTGCACGGCTGACATGATGGATGGAGCCCGGGCTGCGGCCGGGCAGAGGCAGAAAAATCCCGTCCCCTTTGTAAACCCGCCCTGCTTCTTTCCCCGGATTCCTCCAGAGTTAAAGTATAACCGGCGCCATTCACTCCCTTTACTTTGCACTATAAAGGAAGTCGCAGGTCAGCTCCCCTATTTTAATTCTGTGATGAATTAAATTCCCTCACCCAACGTTTCTCGTCCCTTTTATTTGTACCCAGTAGAAAAAACTTGAGACATCTGAGATAATTTTTAGAGGGTTCTTTTCTTTTTTCGGCCTGCAAACTTACGGCTCTCCCCTCCCCGCCGCCGGCTGCCATATGAGGCTGCTCCCACCGAAAGCGCACGGTCCCCTTAGGGTAGATATTTTGAGGCAGGGTGCTGTTCCCTTTCTCCTTGCTGCTCCCTAAACTTCTCTGCGCTTAGTACAAGATGGAAACTGTACTGCAGTTTTGGTGCGGCTTTTTAATAGTCCCTGCTCCTATTTTTCTTGTGGGATAGGGGTTTTCTCTGACACTTTTGGTAATTTTGTAAATTAACACATACTTCACCTGACAATACAAGTCTGTAAATCAACATATCTTGAGACTTCCTTGTATTTCTGCAGGATTTAAGCCTACTAATATGCCAGAGAAAAGTAGCTAGAAATCTTTGAAAGATGTCCGACAATTATAATTCTCTTGCCTATACTTATGCAATATTAGGAGAGTATTCTTCCTTCTCTCGCAAGTATCATTGCTCCCGCCAAGTATCGTTGATCTGTTCCCTAAAATTCACCAGGAAACACATCTCTGTAAGTGAAAATAACCTCAGCGAGCTGCGATTCACGGCTGCTCTCGGCGGTTTATCCCGTGTCACAGACCGCCGGGGTCCTTTTCTTTCCTAAACAAAAGCTTGAGATGATCTGTGTAGCTGACAGAACGGGAACTGTTTTTTCTCTCCTGGAAATTTTTTGTTTAAAAAGTCTGCAGAAATGGACGGTGGCGATAAAAATGAGTTTTAATACGATGTGATAATCTTGACGAGTCTTGGACGTATTTTTGTCCAAATAACTCTGTCTCTCTTTTCCCACTTCTGTCATCTACATTTTCGGGACCGGTCTGGACTGAGGACTTTTGTTAGCACAACACTGCCTTAAGCGTAGGCTTTTATATGCCTTGTGAAATATAGTTCCCAAAAGAATACACAGAATCTTAAGAAAGAATATTGCTGTTAAGCTGTTAAAAGCCTTATTTCTTTTCTGAAATACCAACTGCTTGTGAACTCTGCTTGAACCTAAAAAGGAGGCTATGGGCCATAAATCACATGGACAATGCTCAACTGTTTGGTGGCTCATCTTTAGATCTTAAAAAGAGAGAGAGGGAGAGAAAGAGGGAGAGGGAGACCTATCCAGGGTTTGATTTTCCACGAGTGAAAGGCCCGGGGTGATGTTTTTATAGGTAACACCAAAGCAAGGGCTCAACACTTGGTGGTTTGGCCAGAAAGAGCCTACAGGGAAAAAAAAAAAAAAAAAAAAGACATCAAAATGGTGAGGCCGAGCCGTGGGAGGTGGGCTTGGAGGCACCGAGGGTAGGAAACCGCAAAGTATCCATGTCTGTGTTTCAGATTTCCCTTCTTCCTTTCCAGAAAGGTTAACCTCATCTGAACTGTTAGGCGTCGCACACGATAATGGGACTTTTTGTCCTGCCACTGGTTCCAGTGCTTTTGCGGGATGCCGAGCCTCTCAGGGCCGTGCCCGGAGAGCAGCTGCGAGCCCCGGCGTCCCCGGCTGGCCCAGGCTGACACGGCCCGCCGCTGCCCGCCGCTCTCCTCCCGACACTTTCATATTAAGCAGTTCTCTACTAAAACTTCCACTACACTTAATTCTGCTTCGGATCAATATCTAATATGATACCGAATAAATAAGAGGCGGTGAGAGCGGCCAGCGAAGCGGTTATTAAAGCAGCCGGAGCTCTCAGGGTGCATATCAATGCACCTGTCATTGCGGTTGTAGCAAAATTTATGACTGCTAGCGCCGTGGCAGTAAACGCTCCGGCCAGGAATGAAAAGGAAAACACTTCCCAAGCCTCGGCACTTTCAGAAGTGCAAAGCAGCCGGCGCGTAGGAGGGAGCCCGGCAAAAGAATCCCCCGCTCGGCACGTTTCCCGGCCGCCGGCCCGGGGCAGCCCTGTATATAAGGAAAGCGCCGGGGCCGCCGCCGGGCCCGGCCGCAAGCAGGGCAGCCGGGCACCACCGCTGGGGCTGCGGGCATGTCCCGTCTCTGGGAGCTCTGGGGAGCGCGAACGGGCCCTGCGAGACGCGGAGCGGTGACCGCCGTGGGGCCTCTCAAAGCAGCTATGGAGCCCCCCGCTCCCCAAGGCTGGGTCCGGGCCTTGGCTGCTCCCCAGCCGGGCCCGAGTTCGCGGCACAGGGGCGGCTTCCAGCGGGGCTCTCTGCGGGCCGCTCTTTATCTGACGTGCGGGACGCGCCCCGGGTTGGACCAAGCGGCTCTCCCCGCTCGGCGGGCACGGGCCGGGGCAGGGCCGGGCTGCGCTCCCTGCGACGGGCCTGTCGCGATAGGGAAAGCGAGAGACGGATGGAAAAGGAAATGTAGAGAACTCACCAAACTTACGTTTTTTCTTGATTTTTGACTTTAACTGTGTGAGTAGGATCTTCAGGTTCCTTTGGATGATCCGTGGGCACGGACCTGCAACAGAAGTGATAACTCTCAGCGGAAACTGCTTTGTTTTGGACTTTCTTCCTTAGGACTTTGTTAATAAATGCACATCTCGTCCGCAGCCCCTCACCGTGTCTTTCCGTCCGCGTCAGATCTTTTTACCAGACAAAGGGTAGATGTTTCTCTTCATTTATTAATAGAGCTTTGAGAGAGGCGGGGAGCAAACAAACGTGCAAAATACTCCAGTTGCGGGTGGGAGCCGGGCAGGGCGGCCTGCGGCAGCCGCTCCGACGGGCCCCGCGCACCCATGCCTGCCTTCCCGAGCATCCGTGCCTGCCTTCCCCAGCACCCGTTCCCTGCCTTCCCCAGCACCAATGCCTACCTTCCCGAGCACCCATGCCTGCCTTCCCGAGCATCCAGCCCCGGCAGCGCACTGGGGAAAGGGAGCCCCTTTGCGGGGGAGCTGCGGGCACCTTCGAGGGTCGCAAGCGCCTCTCCCGCCGCCCGCACCCACGGCCCGCGAGGAGTTCCGCGGAAACGAAGCTAGCGCGGATCTCTCTCCATTTCTCCCCCCAGATACCGAATAAGACCGAGAGAAAGATAAGCGAAGAAGTCCCAGCATTGAAAATGCGCTGCAAGCATTTGCGTCTCGGAATTAGTATTTTGCCTTTGTCTGTGCAATGTGTCGATTCAGGACTTTAAGAACTTAAGAGTGCTAGAAAATCCCCCACAAAGAAGCCCAGGTCATTATAAAGACGATATCTAGCCACCATAAGCCTTTGAAATGACCTTTGGCTCGTATAGCAATAACTCACCACTTAATGAACAACCAACGGAAGCGCCTCCGATAGCTCACAACACAACAGATCTTACAACTTTCCACCAAGTCTTCTCTCTCCCTAACCAAACTCAGTAGGATGCTACATTCCCCTTCCAAATCACCTTAATTTATGCTGGCAAACTGGAGTTAGGGAAGTGGAGCTTCATGATTACACATGATGCTCGCTCAGGTTCCTGGCCCAGGCCTGTCCCGGTAACGTCTTATATAATGTATTCACGTGGGCGTACGTCAACTTTAAGTGCTTTATTTTTTTTAAAGAGAATTCATTAGAAATAGCACTTTACACAGTGTATGAAGGCAACCTAAAGTGGGTTGCACCTTAGCCCCTGAGCGGAGAGATCATAATATTGCAAACCGAGTCATTGTTAGCCGCTGTTGATTAACACGGTAAGTTTTCATTTTGTGCCTAATTAATTATTGACTTCTCATCCCTTTCCGAAGCAGCTCCTCAGCCTCACAAGCGATAGCCTTCTAGCTCTAGACATGCTTTATTTAGCCAGAGCTTGGCCGAATAACAAGACTTCCACGGCCACAGGAATAACCCCCAAAGTTTGTACTGTGGAGAGAGGAGTCTGGGCACGCTGGGGTTGTGCTCGTCTCCCAGAGCTCGGAGAAGACGTTCCCAGAGCTGAACCCAGGGAAATCTTTAGAATTATTCAGGCGTGGGACCAATATAGGTATTATTGAAATTTTAGGTGAAGTTATAAGTGAGTGCTTCCATCGAGCCAAATGAAATGCTGCTTGCAGTAATTGGATTCAGCTGACTAACTTGGCAGGCCAGCAGCTTGGAGGCATACAGCTAAGAAAAATGTTCAGTGCTTTTAACTTCTGATCGAGCAGAGCAACACGCAACAGAAAATAAATAAATAAATAAATAAATAAACACCCTAACTTTCTCCTTCTCCCCTGGCCTCCCACCCTATTTCCTTCAGGGCACTCCGACCCCCGCCGAGGACTCGCCCGGGTGACTCGGGGAGGGCAGGGTCCGTTCCAGCCTTGCACTCTTGCTCCACAGCACAACGCTGGGCTTTACAGCAGCCTTAACCGAGAGTTCAGCCGGGCTCCAGGCAAGCCACAGTCAGTAGAAACAGGCGTTCCTGGGAGAGTGGGGCTAGTTGCAGCAGCCCAAGCGGGAGCTGAGCTGTAAGTGTCTGCGGGGAGGCTGTGTGGCCGCTTCCAGACCCCCAGTCCGCCCAGAGAGGCACCGGTCCCCCCCAGGCATCTTCCCACCGCCTTATTGATCAAACCACACAAATGCAGGGCAAGAAACTTCTCTGTAGATAAATATCAAGCCGTGCTTCAAATCGCATGTGTAACTCGAAGGCATGAACACACTGGTAACAGCAGTACTAAAACAACTGCGGAAGGAACACAACAGCCACTAAGGAACTCGAATGCGCTGCCAGGGAAAAAGGTTCGGGAAGACACTTGGCACGAACATTTGAGAGATCCTATGTAGGGGCTACATTACCGATGAGCCTATTTTAAATCGCCCTTTACAAATCAACACGGCTACCCCCTGCCCGGCTAACCACGGCAACGCATTAACGTGATGCTCAATCTCACTTTGGCAATGGGAGCATCTTGCAAAGTTCTCTCCCTCGTTTGGTTGCTTATTTGTAATTCCCCTCCACCGAAAATTGGGGAAAGGATAGGGTTAAACGTATTCCCCTAGCTTTTGGAAATGAGTTCACTTTTTATTTAAAGAATATAATAAAAAGAAGATACAGCTTAAAACGTTCAAGTAGGTGGAGACCACTCCATATATTTGCAGCCACTATGGGCAGAGATTGCAAACAAATTCCAGACCGTCTTTGAGCAAAGGAGATAATACAGCCCCTGCGGTTAAACGTCCCATTTTGTCATGCAGTTGCTTACCTGTGTATCAATTTATCATAAACCTGGGTTCCTCACTTTTCAGGATCTGCGCTTGCAGTTCTTAGAATATATCCTTCACCCTTTGTCTGCAGACAATACTCTCCTAAACCTGATCTTGCGGTTTTACAAATATTTCCATACACCAGAATTCCCGATAGAACGAAAACAGGCTCAGGCTCAACTACCAATAAAAGAGAGCGAGTGGAAATCGGAATTTGTTGGGCTTTAAAAAAAAAAAAATCAACACACAACCCTTTAGCCATCAGCCTCCTGGAACCAACGACAGCAATTGGCCGGCTCTTGTTTTGTTTTGGTTTTAAATCGTGCGGCCATTGATGAATTTTGGGGGCGAGCAGGAGAAATCCCTTTATAATCAGAAATATAGGCACTGCCTTAAAATACAGGCATATTGGCCCACGTGATCGCCGAGCAGCGCGCCGGGGCCGGGGCTGGCGCTCCCCGCGCCCCCGCGCAGCGGGGCAGCCGCGCCGGGCCCCGTGGGGCGGGCAGCGGCCCCAGAGCGCTGCGCGCCCGCCCGCGCTGCCCGGCCCGGCCCGCTCCGCGCCGCTCCGCACCGCGGCCCCCGCACTTACGCGCCCCGCGGGGCCGGCGGAGCAGCGGAAAAAGGTGAATTCCGCGGGATGATCCCAGCGCGCAGCAATTCCCGGCGGAGACAGAGGAGGTATTTGGAGCCAGCTGCGGCCGGGAGCCTGCGCGGGGGCAGCTCCGCAGCCACGCTGCTCTGGCGGATAGGCTCCGGGGCCCACTGGCGTGCGCGACTTTTTGCTCTCTCCTTCTCCGGACCGGGAAGATGCGGGGCAGCGGGGACTACCCCTGTCTGGAGGCTAAACAAACGCTGGGGGAAAAAACCCTCCCGACATTTGTGCGTGTGTGTGTCTGCCCTGAGCCTGCCTCCCTGCTCTGTGTGTATGAAGAGACATGGAGTAAACCCTGTGTATATCTGTCATGTGTGCGCACAAAGCTCCCAAACAACACCAGTTAGGCAAAAGAAAAAAATATATATGTATTAGCTTCTCTGTTTGATTTTTTGTAACATATCTGTAGCTATAAATACACCACACCTAATCTAACATCTGCTATGATTTCATTACCATCCAAAGCATGGGGATGTGACAGTAACGTATTACCTTACAATACTAACCGTAAGTGCACTGTAACATTTATCTAAATTACATTGCTTTTCCTGACTTTGCAAACCAGTTATAAAAAGATTGGAGTCCAGTGATGGAAACATAAGTTCAATGTAAATTATTGTGTATGGCTTCGGATTTATAATCCTATATTTCTTCCAAACGATGCACTTAAATCTCGCCTCAAGTAAGAGGTAATGGTTCTTTATATCCGTTTCAGTCAGCCATATATTTTGGTGTCTGGGTAGTTTTGCCGAGCCCCCCGCGCTCGCGTGTCTGTGTGTACATACAGAACCCCTACACGCACAGCGTGTTCTGCATACTTGTGTACATGCACACAAAGCCGAACATAATTCTGGCCGCTGTTTAGACATTTTGGATGACGGAGAGGTCTTTGGCTTCCTACACAAAAGTGAGAGGGGAAACCTGGACACGAGCAAAGAGCACGAAGAGGATTCAGAAGAAAATGCCTTTTTGGAGTGCAGTTCGGAACCCCCCAGAGAAAGCCTCAGAGCCCTTTGGTGCCTTTTCAGAGTCTAGTGAAAAAGGAAAAGAAAAAGAAAAAGAAAAAGAAAAAGAAAAAGAAAAAGAAAAAGGGGAAAATAGAAACAAAAAGAAAACACAGGCACATTTAACGTGAAAATGGAGAACGGCTGAAAGAAAGGAGCACTTTTGCCACCAAAGCCAGAATTAAGATATCGTAAAGGGGACTGAAAAAGTATTAAGGAACTGTTAATCCTTTGGCTGGTGGGACTCCAGCTTTGCGCGAATTTGTCTCCAGTAAAGGATCTAAGACTTCTTCAATCGGAGCATATGTTCATAGAGCAATAAAACAGAAAGATTTACAGTCTCCGCCCGCCCCCCAGCAGCCTCGCACCCTTTCAGGAATTACTTATGATGATTTATAACAACAACTCCGGCAATTGTCAAACTGATAAAATAGCCCGGGCTATATGCGAGAATAAACGCTCCTATGAAAGGGTTGCGATTTATGTTCAGGTCCATTTTACTGCGTGTCTTGGTGGAGTTTGGTTTCTTTCCCGGCCCAATAGGATAATATAAAACTTCATTGATAAAAATGTAGGAGTTCTCGTGAAGTAGCGAATCTGTTCCTTAGTCACTACCACAGCACATAAACATTTGTCATTTTTGAATAATTGAATTAATGTGTTATTGTTTGAATGTATAATTCATAACATAGGAAACTTTGTCTCTGTCCTGCCACCGAAACGGAAGCAATAAAAAGCTACAATCCAGGGTTTTTAGAAATTACTCCAGCAAGGGATAATAAAGAATATCCTGTTTGCAGGAGGCATTTCCAGCTGACTGGGATTTCACAGAGAAATCTCACACTCGTCCGTATTCTATGGACTTTATAGAGAGTGGCTTTGTATAAAAACAAAAATGCTATTTTTCCCCGGTCCGAGCTATTGATCGGGGACTTGCGAGCCGGCGTGCCCGCTCCGGGGGCTGGATGCGGCCGGGCTCCCGTGCAGTCTCGCACCGGGGCAGGAGCGGCAGGGCCGGGGCCGGAGCGGGGCCGGGGCAGTAGCGGCCGGGGCAGGAGCGGCAGGGCCGGGGCAGGAGCGGGGCCGGGGCAGTAGCGGCCGGGGCAGGAGCCGGAGCTGTCCTTTGTGCGGGCGGTGGGGGAAGGCGCGCCCGGCCCCGGCTCCGGCCCCGCTGTCACAGACCCACGGCAAAATTTACGACCCCGCTTGCGAGGGAGCCGAAGGCCTTTCCCCGCCGCTGGGAGCGGGCAGCGCTGCCCTGACAGCCGCATTGTTCCTCCGCGGCGCTCCGCGCCTCCCCGCGCAGGCAGCCGCGGCCGAGGCGCCGCTCCGGGAGGCGGTGTGGCCATCAGGCTCCCTGCTCCGCGGCGCTCCGCGGCGCTCCGCGCTCGCCCTCTTTCCCCCGCTCCCTGGGAAGCAAAGGTCATCGCTTGCGCCCGGTCCGGTTCCCGGCCGCTGCCGCGCTGGAAATCAGGAAGCAGCGTGCCCTATTTGTCAAGTGTTTGACAGCTGAGTTCATTAAGGCTTAAATAAGGAGGAATAAAAGTAAAAAATATTTACGTACCGGGCGTCTCTTTTTCAGCAGCTACCCAAGAGCTAGGTGTGCAGGGAGAGGGACGGCACCCTTTGTATATTATATTCTTGGGATCTCTTCAGTTTTCAAGTCTGATAGAGTCCTTTGCTTGGCAGATTAATGACGACTCCGTGTTTCTTAAGGGACGTGCTGAATTAATTATTTCGCAAATCACGTGGTCAGGACTTGTAGAAATCTATTCTTATCATCTTCCTTGCACTTTGAAATTCTGCCTGTTATGACTGTTCCTAGCAAGATTATTTTGGTCTCTAGGCTTGGGGGGAAGGAGGGAGAAAAAAAAAAAAAAAAGGAAAAAAGAATCAGGGGAAAGGGCTAACAAACATGGCCGTTGGAAGCGGTGTGGCTGTGCACCGAGAGGTCCCTATTTACTGTACTGTACAGTGAGTGGGGCTTGCTATTGACTCTGCCTTTCCTCTTCATTCTTACCTTAACGACTAGTGGTGATATAATATACAGAACTGTATTGATGTATCGGGAGTAACAGGAGGAGCCATTAAACAGCACAGAGAGAAAGTATAATCACAAGATGTGCCTCGATATTTAAACTTAGCGAGTGTGTGCTTAGAAAGGCAGCCCCAGCCTGCCCTGGGCACTCTTGGGCAGTAAGGGCACATGGTTTCTGCTGGGCACCCTGCTCCCTGCCCGGCCCCAGCCAGAGACTGGATTTTTGGACTCGTGCCTTGACCACGCTCCAGGAGAGGACAAGCCCTCACTGACAAGCACTTATGACAAAAATAGTGCAATCGACTTCTCCTGGCTGTGTTATCGTCTGAGACACTTACGCTGGGAAGTAAAAAAAATATATGCTTGCCATAGGTGCATGGCAAAGTTTAAAGTCTCCAAGTCATGTTTTCTTGTGATCTTTCTTTTGTATCCGCTGTCAAAGTGAGAGTTACTGCTCAGGAAAAACTACTGTCTGCATTGCAATTTCGAATTTCCATTTCTTTATTTAATTGATTCTTTCTAGGACTCACCTAAAAGAGACACATCTGTGTGGGCATCGAGGTGACTTCAGGTGTGGCTCCTCGCCTCCTACCACACATGCAGAAATCCAGGAGTCATTCTAGGAGGGCTTGTTAAATGCAAAGCAGCAGCAAATGGATGACAGGCACTTTTAACTGCAGCCCAAAAGTAAATATAGACTCCAGCTTGGCCTAGAGTCACACCATTATGGCTGAGGCAAACAGCAGACCTGTTCAAAGGGACATTTGGAAGGATGCTATGCAGAGTCACTCATCTCTTAACACTGTAATGATGGGAGGGAGCAGCATTTTCACAGAAGGGAGACCCACCTTGTAAGGACTGATTGTTCAAGGTACAAACCAGAATCTATTTCGCTACACCTTTTATTATTTCAGACGTATGTGGAGGGCTTACATCAAAACTACAGGCGACAGTTAGTATAAATAACGCTTTAATCAATGGCAGCAGAACATCAGCAAAGTCTATAAAAAGCATCACACACTTTGACAGAGATGAGAGTGGCGCTGGACAATGCGACCGTTTAACAAAGGCTCCAATGCACAACGTTTACCCGCGATAAACAAAAATAATCAGCTTCCCTTCATACAAAAAATAACTCTGGAGGGTTACAATCATTGAAAAAAAACAAAAACCAGCTCAGGTTCATTTTGCATGAAGATACCGACCAGTGGGTGCTGCTGGTCACTATTACAGACATCCTGACCATTCAGAGCAATGGCAGCTGGAAGCTATTTCTGTTTGGTGCTCTCTGCCTCCACTTCACGTATTGTCCTGTCTTAGGGTGCAATCACACCTATGTAAACCTGCGGTGCTCCAGCCCCGCTCAAAGGGGACGTGCAAACAGGGCTGTAAGAGCTGAGCCTGCTGAAGCCAACACTCGTCCTGGAGTTATTAACATTTCAAAAGACAATGAGACAAATTCTGCTCGCAGCTACATGCCTGTTTGACTTCAGTGGGCGGGGGAAGGAAATCTGGGAGCAGAAGTTGGTCCTTTAACTTCGGAGCCATCTCGGTTGATTAGAAGCACAAAGCAAGGATTTGCTTATCCAAGGCCAGTATTTTCCAGGACTGTACCACAGATGCCAAAGTTGGTAGCTCTCTCTCGAATAACACTTTTGCCCTGCTCGCAGCCAACTTATCGGACTTTAGGAAAACCGCGGGGGTCCGGGAGGAGGATTTTCAAGAGTAGCTAGAGGGATTTTACTTCCCCACACCCCTTTTTCTTCTTTATTTTAATAGCTCTGTATGAAGAGCAAAAGGATGGCTTTGAGCAGCTCTGCAGAGGAAAGGCCACTACTGCAGGAACCTCTTGTAACAAAACTTGAAAACTTGGCTCAGGAATTCCCTCCTCAAGCGCTGCTGCTAGCTGCTCTCCATGCTAGAGAAAGGGAAGGGTAGTTTGGGTCCAAAAGGTTAAGGGTTTAGAGGTCACTCTTCCCGGCTGAAATACAACTAATCGAATAGAAAATTTGTCCTCTGGGTGAACCTGTTCCTGCAATTTAGCCGAACTTCAGTAAAATACCTTTTCAGCTTCTCAACGTGAAGGCGTCAGAAAAAAGACGTCTTTACTATGTATGAACTCGGTGCTTTTTGTCATAGAAACAATGATGCGAATAATGCGGGAATATCCATCTTTAATATCACGACGTGGAGATATTCAAGTATTGCCATGTGCAAGTCTGAGAACTGGGCTAACCCTAAGGAAGAACAAAGAGTTTTCTCCAGGCTCTAAAACAAAAGACCAAGTCTTAAAGACACTTTGCGGACTTCAAGGGATGAGAAAAGGGCAGAAATTAACTGCTAGCCACAGTTAACGTTGCCGAATACACTCTTGTTGAAAAGCTCGCCTTTTATTTTCGAATTAATTCAAGCCCATTTTGGCCAGCGTTTTCCCGAGCGAGCCCAGAGAGCCGTGAGTTCTCAGTGGGAAGCATCCAGCCTGGAGCAGGGCACGTTGACTCACCCCCTGCACCCTTCCACCTCCCTTCAGTGTTTGCAGAGTTTCCTTCTTCGCCACTTTTCTCTTTAATAAAGGGATCACCTCGTTACAATTTTGGCTCTGTGGTCCCTTTCCTAGGCTGCCCTGAGGCTACAGGAGATAAGGGCTGAGCTTTAAAACCGCCTGAGCAGAGGTGTAAGTGGCTCAGGGAGCTGGTTTGGTTTGGTAGTTACACAGCACTAAAACTTTGGCAACCAGCAGTCAGGGACAAATTCGTGGGTATTAGACCAGCTCTGCTCCCATCCAAGCCTTTCATCTTTCCTGAAAGCAACTTGCTGAGATTTCCAGCCATTGCAGTCATGTGTCATGGTTTGCTTAAAAGCAATCACTGTTCTAAAAAGAAAAAAAAAAAGGCAACAAAAATCCCCACCAAAACCAGAAAAACCCCACCAAAACAAAGAAAAACCCTACCCAATCTTAAAAAACCTACCCAAACCTAAAAACTAAACAAACCAAAGCCATAAAAACCCAATATAAACCCAAAACAAAACAAACCAGCAACCCACATAGACTATGTCTCTCTAGTAGAAAAGAAATTTAAAACCTGGTTGAAAGAATGTGTTCAGCTTTCAGGTTTGGATGGCTCAGTTTATATCAGAAATTACATTAATTTTACAATAAGTGTTTTGGACCAAATTCCCAGATTCTATTCAGGTATAGCAAGAGAATTTGTTTGCATTTCTGGCTGTGGTTGATTNTTTCTTTCCATTTTTAAATGAGGTATCGATGGTTTAAAGCACAGCGCTGAACAGAGCAGACTTTGGAAACAGATTTCAAGCCTGTTAGCTCTGGATGGCACACGGTAAGAAGCAGGAACACTTTTCCTATTCACAAAGATGGAAATTTAAAAACAAGGGTGGAGGGGAACAAGAAAGTTGTGTACGTTCAAGACAAGTAAACATTACATATGTGTACATGAGACTGGGAAGGAAAAATTCTGTATTCCAGCTCCCCTTCCTCGTTTTTGGTTTGACTATTTTTCTTTTTGTCTTCATTCTTCTATGCAACAAATAAATAAATACACTAACATTACCAGAACATAAAACAACCCGTTTTCACTTCATTTCTATGCACACTTTCTGAGACGTTATGGAAATGAGCAAGAATTTTCATTACACCGAGAAAGGTAAAGCAGCACAAAAAAAAAAAAAAAAAAGTTCACAATTACTAGTCTTTATGTTCGAATAAAAGACTATGCTATGAATTTCCTGTCCTCAACTTGCCCAAAATGCATCCCCCCGAAATTGCATGGGATAAAAAGACAATTAAAAGTATAAATCCCAGAATAAAGCATCCAATCTTCACTTCAGAATTCAAAACTGAAACACAGGACAGTTTCATTTTCAATGATTTATTATTTTTTCAGGACAGAAGGTCTCATTTAATATTTTCCCAATTCCCACTGCCTGCATGATGGTTTGTTTGTTTTTCCCTCTCTCTTTCTTTCCTTTTTTTTTTTGTTTTCCTTTTTTAGGTTGTGCTAGCAGAGGCAAATAAAATAAAGTCCAAAGTAGCGTCATTTTGTCTCCTTTGTACAACAGTACCTTAAAGAAAGATGACAGTTTCTCGTGTCCTTAGCTGCTACATGCAGGTTCTGCTTGGGCAGTGTCAGTTATGTACAGTACTGGTCAGAAGCGAAGGATGAAATGGAAAATTTCACCTCTTCTACAAAGTTGTCAAGTCAGTCTGATGGTCCTTGGAACCAGTTTGTAAATGGGGGTTTGAACCAGAGGAAGAAGATCTGCCCTTCGTGTTGGGCAGTTTGTGATCTTTTTTCCACTTCATTCTTCTGTTCTGAAACCAGATCTTGATCTGGCGCTCAGAGAGACACAAAGTGTGGGCTATCTCGATACGGCGGCGCCTGGTCAGGTACCTGTTAAAATGAAATTCTTTTTCCAGTTCTAGGACTTGCTGTCTGGTGTAAGCTGTGCGGGAGCGTTTAGGTTCCCCTCCGTTGTAATTGGGATTCACTGGGAAAAAAATACGGAGAACTTTTACAAAGCTAATCTTGACTTGCCGGTCCGACTTTACAAAAGAAAACCTTACGAGCTGCGAGCATGTGGCCGAGCTGGATTCGTCCCAGTCGCTTACAATGGCCGGGCTGCTGCTTTCCCCCCTCGTTTGAGGCAGGCACTACGGGCACACGCAGCTAGGTAGGCTGGGAGCCTCTAGAAGGCTCCTAAAATGGAGTTTTCTCCTGCACGCCAAAGCCCCGCATGGCCAACGGCCTATTTCCTCGGCAATAAAAATTTATGGCGAGTGTAATTGGCCACCTCGGCTTAAAAAGCTCGCCCACGAGCCTGGCAGGGACTCGGCAGAGCGCCGCTGAGGCCGATCGGAAGCAGGGGAGAAGAGCAAAGTAAGAAGAGGATCCTTACCCGAGTTAACATGGACTTTCTTCATCCAGGGATAAACTACTGCCGGCTGCTTAACTGCGGAGCCGTTTGGGGGTTTGAGGGCCGGCTGCTGGCTGCAGGCTCGCGGGTTGGACATTGGAGGCGGTGGACAATGCTCTGCTGGGCCGGGGAAGTGGCTCGCCGGGCCGGATTGCTCCTGTCCGTGACCCCGCGGCTGCCCGGCAGAGCCCTGGGCATTGCTACAGCTAAAGGGCTGCTCGCTGTAGTTTGACCGTGGGTAGAGTCCCTGGTGCTGGAAATCAGCGCCCTGCGAGGCACTGTAGTACTCGGCCCCCTGCTCGCCTAAGTAGCTATTCTGCAAATATTCCTCGCAAGGAGGAAATTTGGGATCCACATACTTAGAGTTCACCATATACGAACTCATGGCCATTAATTTCTGAAGGTAGAAAATACTAATTTTTCTCGTGTTGTCTTTTTTTCCCCTGCCATAGAGCCCTCCTACTTGCTGTCAACTGAATAAAGTTAGGCGGGCATGTGACCGGCCCGGCCAATGGGGAGCCGGGCGCCCACCGCCGCATTTCCCCGCATTTCCAGCGATTCCACTCAATAACATCCCTCTCACCGAATGACCCCCCTCTCCGGCGGGCCGCACCCGCAAACCAGGTACCGGAGGTGTAGGGGTACCCCGGGGCGGCGGCCGCTGCCCTGCCCACAGCCTTTTGTCTGAGCCGGCTTCCCCAGCCCCGGGGGATGCTGCCCTGCCGTCTGAGCCGCTAGCCAGGATCGCCACCGGGGCTTGGTACCTCGCTTTAAATAAAATAAGAAAAAGAATCGAAAGGAATATACAGAGCGATGAGCTGAAGCGGGGTTAAAAGGGAAGAAACTGATAAGCAGGCGAGGGAAAGAAAAGCCATCAAAGAAGAGGGTAATATGATGTACAATAGATCTGTCCTGTCTTTGTCTAGCAGAGGTCATCCAAAAGTTACCAGAATTTAGTTCTGCTGAATAAAATTAGGCAATCAGTAACTTCTCATTCACTTTCAAGCCTCAAAATATACGTGTGCAAACGTATGCGTGCACAGATGCAAATGCCAACATATATTTCTAAATCTACACATGTATGTATATAAAATCGTACAGATGGCAAGAAAGAGTTCACTTTTAACCACTAAAGTTCAATCAATTGAACTGGAGACGTCATTTAATTAGGTTAAAAATATCACGGGTTTAATGAGATAAATTCGGTCTTCATTCATCAATATCATTCCTGGAGCACAAGTAAATACATTCCAGCGAGGCGAATGCTGCTTTTGCTGCTGTCGTAAATATTTTGATGCGATCTGGACCCTTGACAGGGAAATTTTGCTAACGTCTCGCATATCTAGCTAATTTATGAGTATCTTATAAAAGACTCATTCACTGATTGGTAGATAATATCTTTTTTTTTCCCCCAGAAATTTTGTAACTTCTGGTGAATTTAACTGTTTAAATTCAAAGATTGTCAGTGAGAGTTAGGACTGAACGACAACCGAAGTTTTAAGAAACGTCCTAAAACCTAGCGAATAGGAGCGAGGCAGAAAAACTTTTATAATTTCTGAGTGTTCAGCACGCACATGCCTCTTGATTCCACCAGTATTTTAACTTCTAACCATCTGCAGAAAGGTGAAGTTTTTGCATCGACCATATATTCCCCTAGAATCGAATCTGTGACTATATGAATATCACACAAATTCGGTTCTACAGGGTATATATAGACAACGTAATAACATTCTGTTTTCATCTACAATATAGCAGGTCTCTGCAATTCTTAGTCTCTTACTGTCTTCTGAGGAATGCAAACTATTCTGAATAGGAAGGAATGCTGGGACTCAGTTCTGAAATACAGATTTGCAGGAAGGTGGGATTTCAGAAAAGATTCACGCTTGTTATTATTGCTGCAATAGAGCTACACGACCCTCCACCAATTCAAAGCGACGAATTTCGCCTACCAAATTCTCAGAAAGACCTGCCGCTTTCTTTAAACTCTCTGCCACTTACGTCCTCGCAATGGAAAATGGACGTGGTCAGTCAAATTGCGCTATTTAGAATGATAATGGTTCAAGTAATTTAGCTAGGAGTCTTTAAATATTTAGGCTAACACGAATCTGAAAAGATTCTCCATAATTAGAAATTCCCCCAAAATAAAAAAGAATTTCTGAAAAATCGAAACAGAAGCAAAACAGCCGACAACAGAAACAGCGGTTGGTGAAAAAGATGAGGTTAAAAGCTGGAGTTAGTTGCTCTCGGGAAAAAGAGAGTTTCCAAATTTACCTTCATCCTATTATGCTGGTCTAGCTATTATCCCCGCGATCTGCCTGCGAGCCTTAGCCTCGCACCCTCCCAGGTTTTCCCTGCCGTAGCGTTTATGGTGAAGGGCAGGGCGAGAGGTCAGCCGAAATCATTTACAAACATATCACAAAGTTTCATTATTTTTACTTTGTCGACAGCGGCACACAGGAGTACAAAAGTTCATGAATTGTGTCTGACCCAGCTCCTCACTGCTGTCCTGCGGTCAACCTCTTCTCCTTCCACTATTTAAAACAGGCACCATAAGGACAAATAATGGTGCGGGTGTGATACATCCAACCACTGCGGAGGGCAGATTTGGGGGTGTTGCGCTTATCCGAGCGATGTGCACGGCTGGGGGGTTGTTTGGCTGCCTCCAGCTCCCAAGTGCCTGAGCTGGGAGATGCTATTTTCAAACGTCTGCTTTCCTACCACTGCGGCGGTGCCTCCTTCGCAGCAAGTGCAACCCAAAACGACTTTATATCCTTAATCTCCCCCCGGATTCTTCAAATCCCTACCCAGCTATTTTCAGCATCTCTGCCGCTTTCGCATCCTTTCTCTGAGGGGAGAGGGGATACCCCCCCGCCCTCGCGGGGGTTGTTTAGCACCCGTCTGAACTGGCAGGGTAACTCCCCTCCGCCCCCCAAAGAGAGCTCTCGTTTGGGGCAGCCCCCGGCAGCGGACAAGCCCGCCTAGGGCTGCCCAGGGAGCAGCGAGGGAGCTGAGGAAGCAGCAGCTCCCCGTTCTGCTTAATACTACACATTTTCATATTTGTTAGACGCTGTGACCTGCGTTTCACCTTATTGCACGACTTGCTCAGACAGGTCAAAGCCAAAGAGTTATTGATGAACAAAAGCGTTATATATTCACCTCCTGTTCAACTGCCCATACAAAATACTTTTGATCTATCAGCCTTTTTGTATTCTGGTTCATAATCAGTATGCTAAATGTACGTTTGCAGAAAACAAGTAATCCATACATTTAGGGCCGACCCTGGAATAAAATGCCAAGGGCGTCTAAGTAGCACAGGACTGAGCTATGGGGGAAGGAAAGTTACCTATGGAACACAATTAAAATTGCAACGCTGAAGGCGATTCTTTAGCTCGTATTTATGGGACTCGAAAACCAATATTGCAATGGAAGACAAAAAGACCGGGAGAAGCTTGGCACATACAGTGAAATAGATTATTTATCAGGAAACAGGGAGAGGATGCGAGGAAACACAAACAAACACACGCAAACACTCCTCTCCTTCACATGCTCCGGGTCAGAGCCGGGCTGCCAGAAACGGGAAGGGCGATGTACAACCTAATGAATCTCCAAATACCGCAGTCTTTCTTTCCCTCTTTGAGAGACAAGCCGGTCTCAGCCTGGAGGACGAGGACCAATGCACCCAGCTCCTCACTAGAGCCAGAAAGGTTCAACAGCAGCTCCAGATACACACTGATCTTCTGCCCTCCCCTCGGTCCCCCTGGCGCAGCTCAGGCAGGACCATCTGGGATGCGAAAACCCCTACAGTAAAAGATTGCCCTGCTAAGCTTTGATACACATTCTATTCCATGCCTTCACAGCATTTAAATCCGCGTTAGAGTCTCCCTTGCCCCGAGACCTCTCGCACCAGCAGACCAGCTCTACTGCCCGCAGAACCGGGCTGCAGCTGGGCTGCCCCGGCTCGTCAGCGCTGACCGCCCCGGGCCCTGCCGCTTCTTTCACCCAGCCACCCGCCTGTGCCAAACGAGGGGAACAGCAGAAAGCAGGCACAGCCCTGCTTGGGATCCCGTCTGCAGAAAAGAGTGGGAGTAGCCAAGGCTATGAGGTGCTGGGATACAACGTGATCCGTCTGGATTCTGCACAGGGAGGCGCTGTACAGTCCCGCCGAGTTAAAATGGAAACGCTGCTAATTGCTTTGGAGTGCTTAAAAGCAGGACGACACCTGTACAGCCCTGTAATAAACCCCCAGGAGACTGCACCTCTGCTTTTAATGCTAGCCAGGATTATGACATGGTACCACAAACTGACTCCACAAGAACCTTCCCATGCTGACATGGCCCTTTCTCTTTTTTTCTTTTTTTTCTTTTTTTGGGGGGGAGGGGTGATGGAGGAGGAGAAGGAAGAAATATCCATCAGGAATCATAGTTTGCGGGTTTTTTAGGTCTGAAGGGAAGAACCAGGATTTTCGAATAACACAAACTACAAGAAATAAAAGGTTACTTACTGTGGATGTTCTTCCATGCTGCAGAACCTGTTGCAATAAAAACGTTTGTTACTGTTGTATTCCACATACGGGTGATATTTCTGGAGAACAATTACAAACCACGTTTGATAGATGAAGGCAGAGAGGAGCTGGTGGTAAATCCTGCAAGCAGAGGAGTGATGGGATGGAAGCCCCTTCCAAATGAGGACCACGTTGCGTTCAGGCAGTTTTTTATGAATACACGCTTTCCCTGTGCCTGGGGTGTGATCTTTCACTTTTAATATTCATAGTCTAAATTTTATACGGGATAATTTCTGAAGAAATGAAGAGCCAGACCTCCTTCTTTCACTAATGGAAAAGAATAACAAAGGCTTTTTTTTTTTTTTTTTTGTTCTGTAGGAATCCGGTCGCATTCAGATCACCTTTGCCAAACCATCACCCACAAAATACGCCATGCAGCATTATATCCGTGCTAAACACAGAAACCTATAATTTTACCAGAATAAATATCGGATTACTCCAAAATAGTTCTCTTTTAGGATCACCTAATTAACCTCTCAGTAAGCACGAGACATGCTCCTTTGTTTGCATTATAGAAGGATAGATTTGACTTCAACTTTCCTTCAAATATTTTATTAAATCTATTCAAAGATCACACAAGGGAAACAAACCCACACGTTTAGTGTAATTCTCCTGAAACCCGTCATATACTTAAAAGTAAATACTACTGAGGGGTTCTTTTCTGTTAGCGATTTTTCATCTCCTGTATTGCCTTCCTACGATATCTTGGCGAGTTATTCTATTAAACACAGAGCAATTGCCTCCATATCAATACTTCACTGCATAGAGGTTCCCAAGACCTTGTTAGCTTAATTATTTCTTTTTGTTGTTGTTGTTTTTTTAAGTTCTGCCCACTCTAGGTAACATTCATCGCCTGCGAGGAGAGTGGATTAATATCAGTATTTTGGCACTAAGCATCCCCTTACGGAGCCTTTCCTTTTATCTTCACTTTTTATTAAAATAAATGGCTTTTATTTAAAAAAATAAAAATAATAATTTAAAAAGCTTATCTCCATTTAAGAAATTCCATCAAATTCGGAAATCTCAAGCAGAGCAAGCCGGCTGGCCCCGGCGCGGCCGCAGCACCTGAGGGTACCTGCGGGTTCCCCGGAGCCGCGGCGGGCGGGCAGCGCTGCCGGTGAGCGCCCGGGCCCGAGCCCGAGCGCGGCGGCGGAGGGAGGCGGATTGCGGACTTACTGTGCGCTCCCCCCGCGGCCTGGGGGACCCGGGAGCAGAGGTGCCTGCGCGGTCGCATTCCGCCGACGGTTCCCTGCTAACACTTCCCCGATTACTGCTTCCAGGAACGAAAGCATCTGCACTTGTATGCTCTTAAACTAATTTATGGTGGGAATTATATTTTGGCTTGTCAACTCTCAAGCCATAAAACAAAGTTTATTGGAATCACGTGCTTCTAAATAGCCACTCAGGACTTATCTCTGTGGAACCATAAATAACCTTCAGCTTTAAACTTTTATTCGCTAAATAAAGGTTCTCTGAATCTGTCCTATAAAACGGGACCGGGTCGAAATAGCGGGGATGGGTGGAAGCTCAGCTGCATGGCGTTATGCCGGCCTTTTTGAGGAGCGTGTTTTAAGAAAAGCTGCAAAGGGGACTTAGCGCTCCCAAAGTGCTCTTGGGAAAAGAGCCCGGGCGTGTTTTCTGTGGGTACCAGTTCAAACCTTTCTTTACAGCTCTTGGGGTACAAGGAAGCACATCTTTAGGAGGAAATAAAAAAAGTCCCCCTCCCCAAAAAAAAAACAACCCCAAACAAACAAACAAACAAAAAAACCAAAACAAAACCAAAAAACCAAACCAACTGAAAGATAGAACCTTTTCTCCCTTTCCTGGGTGTTTATGGCATTTTGGTGAGGCTCCCCTGCAAAACGGCTTTGAGTCATTCATCTCAAAGCTTGGGAGAGCTGTGCCAGGGGCTGCAGGTTCGCCGGGCACCCGAGGGACCTTTGTAAGTGACCAAACTGCTGCCAACAGTGAGTGCACAGGGCTTCGGAAAGGGAGAAAGTGTGAAGCCTGCCACAATGAGATCTTTGAGGACTGGAAGTTTAAGGACGGTTATAAAGCAATAAAAGAGCCCTGGTGTGAAGGGAGCAGGGTGTGAGCTCGCAAATGAGAATTTCAAGGAGCCCGAGCACAGGAAGTCAAATGTCCCAGGCAGTCACACAGCATGAAGAAACTCGGGCATCAGCTCCCAATCTATCATGGCTAAGATGGGGACGTCGGAGCGGCCAGCAGCTCCTGGTGCATCCCAGGAAGGGTTTGTGCCTTCGCCAGAGGGCGGGGAGCTGTGTCAGCCCCGCCGGGACCGGCCCCTGCAGAGGGGACACGGCCGCTCGCCCGGCCCGGGGGTGAGAGTGCGCCTCCGCCCGGGGACTCAGCTCTGAAAAACGAGCAAAATGCAATTCCCTGCTGGGTGGTGGCACCAATTGAGAGGTGCCTGTTAACACTAGAGTCTGCTCTTACTTATGAAGTCACCAAAAAGGGCCGGCTCAGCTCTCGCTATATTTTTTAGATGGCTACAGTCACAGCTGAACAATTTCTCTTCCTTCAGACAACAAGAGGCATCCCGAGGTCCTTCCCCGTTCCTTCTTTATGATCCAGAGTGGCTTTGCATTCCACTATTTTTCTTGCTCTTTGCAAACCCTTACTCACAAGGCATTGCCTTCATGGTTTTTCAGTGGCCTAAGCTGTGGAAGAGCCCTTTCCTCTCCCCTGCCCAGGACAGCTGGCAGGGGCAGTGCACGGTCTGAGAAGTTTTATCAGGCCCAGGGGCTCCAAACAGCCATCCCAGAAAAAGGAATGGGCTGCCTTGCGTGGGGCTGACTGCAGGGTCTCTGTCAGCGGGTGCACGGCCTGTGCTCCCAGTCCTGGGCAGGCAGAGGGACAAGTTCCCTGGAGCTCCCTGAGCCCTGCTCAGGCACCTGGGCCTGGCCACAGTGGGCTCTGGACCAGGCTTTGTGGTAGCCTCCAGCTGCCCTCCTCCCCAAACACATCACCCCCACTGGCCTCTGGAAGAAGGGCTTCAGCAGCAGGCAGCTGCAGGGAGCCAAAGTGGCCACACCTGGAGAGGGGCAAGAAAAGGCTGAGTGGTGGGACAGGAGGCGTGGGGTGCCATGAGAAAGTGCAATAAAACGTAGGGAAAATAGTTTGGGACAAGAACTAGGATGCAGAATTGAGTGTGTTTGCCCCAGGCCTGGCACTGAGTGCTGGGTATGGCACAGGTCAGGCCCCAGGCAGCCATGGGTGGGATCCATGCCCTGTGCAGTGCCGTGAGCATCACATGCCTCTCTCAGTGTCTGTGAATGCTTCAGCTCTCTTGGCCTGTCTCATGGGCAAGAGAAGGCCATGGTTTGGAGATGAGAGACTGCCTGGCATGTGCAGGAGGAGAGGAGCCTTGGACAGGCAGGTGGCATGGCAGCCAGGATGCAGAAGTGACAGCCCCTGGCAAACGGGGTGGCCCGGGCTGGGCATGTGCTTCAGACACACGTGTCCAGGACATGGGGCTGTGAAAGATGAGGCTGTGAGATAGTGAGGAGTTGATGATTGAGATACAGCTCCCTCTCAGTTAAGGACAAAACAAATGTTTCAGTAACTGAGTAATTCTAGCCATGAGATTTTTGAAGTGGGAATTAGAACGATTTTCACATTTCCTATTCTAAAATGCAGATGTGAAATTTGACTTTGAAGCTCTGGCCAGTTCATTCTCTAGGCTTTTATGCAAGTTTTCATATTTGGGGCTGATGATCTGGAGACAGATAAGAGGTGTAATGACATAACACAGTAACAATTGGTTTCCCTCTGGTAATTGTGATAAAGAGGTTGGGGGAATAGAATCACATGTGCATGCCGCCATCGCTCTCAGTGCGACTTGACAGACACGACGACTGGCATCCTACCCCGAGGACCACACTGCTGGAAAATTACAGGCTCCATCTCTGACTTTGAAGACCTACTAAGCACCTTGATAGCGTCCAACGCATTTTGCCCCTCCGCTTTTATCATAACCCCGACTTTTCAAGAGTCACCTCGTCGCCCATGCCCTGGCAGAGCAGGATGTGGGCATGCAAAGTCCCCTGCCTGCAGCACCCCACGCCCGCAGGCAGATCCGAGGGCAGCGGAGGCCCAGAGCGGGCAGGGCGGCGTCGAGCCGCGCCTCAACATCAAACGGGGCAGCGGCGGCGACACCTCGGGTCCGCGGGGGAAGAGGGCGAGGAGTGCGGGGCAGGGAGGGGAGGCCGGGGGCCGTGGGAGCGCCCCGCCGGGGCAGGCACGGCCCGTGGGGGTGGGTGCCGCCAGGGTCGTGTCCGGGCACGGCTGGGGAAGGTGAAGCCTGCAGGCAACAGGAGAGGCGGAGGCAGGGAGCTCTGCCGGGCCCCGGCTTGCAGGAGGCAAGGGCGGGTGTGCGGGGGCCGGGGGCTGTGCCCGCGGGAAGGGAGCCGGCGGGAAGGAGGGTGCTCTGGCACCCGCATCAAAGGAACGGGGAGGGAAGAGGCGGGTGCCCGACATCAAAGCGCGGGCTGGTGACCGGGAGGGCAGCCGGGCACACGGGGGGAGCCCCGCGGCACCGCGGGTCAGGCGGGGAGAGCGAGGGCGCTCACCGGGGCGCGCCGGGGTCTGCGGACCCGGGTGAGACGGGAAATCGCGGCGCTGGCGGGAGTGGGACAGCCGGGTCGCGGCTTGAGGCGCCCGAGGAGGGCGGTGGAGCCCCGCCCATGTCCCCCGCCCGCCGGTGGGCCGCCGCCGTGGGCAGGCGGGCGGCAGGGCACGGTCCCGGGGCTGGCGGCGGGCCCCTCGCCCCGCGGAGGGGAGAGCGGCCAGGCTTGTCCTAGAGCGCCTTCTCCTGGAAGAGGCCGTGAGACATGAGGGCTGCTGGCGGCGGCCGGGGCCTGTCGCGCCCCCGGCGGTGGCTCCGCGGCCCGGCCCCGCGGCCCTGAGGGGGAGCGCGGGCAGGTGAGCGCGTCCCGCTCCGTCGGGGCGGGCGCCCACACGCGGACACAGGCGGCGGAGCCAGGCCGGGCGGGCGGCTGAGGGGACCCCGCCGCCCCTCACCGCACCCTGGCAGGCTCCAGCTCGGAGGGCTCCGGGCGTGGGGCGCTGGGCAGGCGCTGCGGGCCGCCGCCCCTTCCCGCCGCACCCTCCCCCGCGGGCATGGGAGGCGAGCGCTGGGCTCGGGCAGAGCCTGCTGCCGCTGAATGCAGTTTTATTGCCTCTTGTCTCTCGCAGAGACCCTTCCTCCGCGCCCCGCCCGGCCTCCGCGACCTGCTGCAATGTTTATTGCGCCTCATCTTTTCCTTTCGCTTCCTGTTTTTCCCTCTCCCGCTCCAGCAGCATTGAGTGCCGCACTGCAGTAGAGCAGTAAATACCTTTAACAGCTGCCTGCCAACCGAGGGGTGAAATACCGTCTTTGTTCGGGTTTCTTTTTCTGTCCCAAGCGCACATAAAACACCCTGTGGGAATCATATTTTTTGGGGGAACGAGAAAATGAATCGGCGGGATTTTCAGCTCTTAAGAACGCAAAACCAACGCGCATATCTTCGCCTAGTCTTATCGGGTTTCCTGGGCCCTCAGTTCACAACGCACTCTCCTCCTTGCACCAAAGCCCTGCCAGGCTGGGGGAACAGAGGCTGCACTTCTGTTCCATGAAACCTGCAGCAGCCAAGCGGGAGCCAACCTGGCTTCCCGAATGGCAGCGGGTGCCAGCGGTACCCCGGCACTGACAGGGACAGGGGGCTGCCGCTTCCTGCCAGCTGCTTTGTGATGATGGTGTTTTTATACTGCCCGTGCGTCAATAAAGGGTGCACTGGGGATCGGCTGTTTCCTTTCAACACGCACACACACAAACTAAAAAAAAAAAAAAAAGAAAAGAAAAGAAAAGAAAAGAAAAAAGGAAAAAGAAAAGAAAGAAAAAATAAAATAAAAAAAGAGTACAATTTTATCAAACAAATCAGGAAACGAAGCCAGTGCAAGAGTGTGAATCTTGTACTCCAAAAATTTCAGCACACCAACACATCTATACTCATACCATGTTTATAGGTGCATAAATAGATATAAAAATACAGTCCTCATATGTGCCATATATATAAACCAGTACATATAAATATATATATGTGCCATATATATAAAGGCGTATTTGTTTGCTATGAGTGCTTACAATTCCATAGGCGTGTTTAAGAACATGAGCAGACCTATGTATACTTGAAAGTTAATAATAAATAAATAAATACACACATACATCTGATAAGGAAAAGAATAAGAGCAAAAGCAAGCCAGGAAGGAAGC